>PITA01006672.1:0-98035 GCA_004023965.1 Spilogale gracilis
AAAAAAAAAAAAAAAAAAAAAAAAAAAAAAAGAAAATCTGTTTTTATTCCTATGTAGATCTAATTACATTTTTTCAATGCCTAGGATGAACTTTTGATCTAGAGTTTAAATAAATAATAGGTGGAAGCATCCATGTTAATACACAATTATCTCCTTTTAGCATTTCTGTTTGCATTTTGATAACTACAGTGAAAATAAAACAGCGTTACTTCATGTTTAAAATATATTAAAATACAAGTTAAATTTTTATTTCAAATGTCATCTCCAATTTCATTAATCTTTTATAAGAAAAAAGAGTGCTATTTCTCCAATTTATTTTTTGTTGCTAAAGTTCTTTCTTAAGCAATGAAATGATTCTATGTAGTTTTAGAATAATTAGAGAAGACTTCAAGTAGGGAAAAATTTAATTTTGTTGCTTTGTCAATTTTGCTCTTTCGAGTGACCTCTTCTGGCATTTCTCAGACAGCTGAAATCAAGTGGTTGGTTGACTGAATGAGTCAGTGCCTTGTTCATAAAGCCATAATTTCATAGTTAATATATTATATGGTAATTTATTTAAAGTATTACTAATAATAGCATTTAAAATAAATCAGAATTTTCTCTGTTTAAAAATTTGTTAATCATAATTACTTGATAGCTTTTCTGTCTCCACTACTCCCCTAGGACACAGCACTTTTCAGGTAACCCTGTTTTATAATCATGCAGAAATCAACTGCCAAAAGTCTTAGTTATTTTTCTTTCTCCTATCTTTCTGAAGCAAAATGTCATGGTAAGTGTAGAGGTCCCAACTTAGCAACACTTCCCGTAAATAAAGGAAATGGTGTCTCATCCCAAGTGCTTCAGAGCTCCTGTGAAGGCAGTGGAAAATCTGCAGAGGAAATCTTTTGAAACATAATCATCAGCAGCCTTGGGTGGAGCCCTGAAATAAGGCCTTACCTTTCTATATTGATTTCTCAGTTGAGGAACTTAAGATCAAATGTCAGCTGGAACATTATAAAGTGCTGCCCATAGAAACACACTTAGGTCTTGCACATTATCATTAATTTTATGCCAGTCTCATGCCCCCATGCACTACTTATACAAAGTAGCAGCAACAGATAATACTTACATTAAAAATAAAGCATATCTTAGCATTGAAGTTAAATATATTATTCTTGTGTAAAATATTTAAGTGGCTTTTTTTCTCCACCTAGAACAAGGTCTTCCAAAGAAGTGATTATTTATTAGCTCCATTTATTTATTCTATTATTAATGTGATTGAGTCAATATAGTCTTGACAAACTAAAGATCTGAGATAAAATGGGCCTTTTAGTTGTCTCTCGGTTTATTTTGATTTCAAATCTACTTGCTTATGGCTAAAGTGAGGTTGCTTTGATCTAAAAGTGAATTTGTTTACATTGCAGAAGTTATTTCAGAATAATGTCATCAAAATTATCATGGTGCTGAGTGCTTACCCATATGAACTTATGGAGAAGTGATTATGAAGTAGTGGATACTTTAAATACTAAGGATCTGTGAGGACGTAACCAAGGGTGTTCTTCCTGGACCAGGTTACTGATCTAAATAGCTCTCCAAAGGACTTTGGACATCAGCTCCTGCCCTGAAAAGGCTTTCCTTGCTGGTAGCAGTGAAAACCATGCAGCGATCCCGTGAAGGAAATCATCTTGCCTGCCAACACCAGCGCCTTTGTTCCACTAGCATCATTCTCTAGCAACAAGGGACTTTCAATTTGCATGGGCAGCTAGATGTCAGCTCTTGGTTGGCTTAGCCAACTCTTGTGAGAACCAGCTTATAGAAGGGTACACCTTGACAAAATGTGGACTTTGGTTCATTTCCTTTTTGCCTGAAAAAGTAGTATAATTAATCTATCATTGGTTTGGAAGATGTTATTTCTTTGTTGGCTCATTAGGAGATATTACTCTGTATGCTTTTGGCTTGTCATTATAAATTATAATTTAAAATTATATAATTAAAATTTAAATTATAATTAATTAAAATTATATAATTAAAATTATAATCGCCATGGTGAACCTGTGTTAAATAAATTATTAGCAAAGACATTCTCAGTCTGAGTATAATTGTGTGAATAAAACACCTTCAAAATTAAATTTAAAATAACATAATTTTTCCCCTAAATTTCAAATTGTATAACTTTTACATGATATTTCAACTGGGTAGTAGTGAATATATTATATATAGTGCCTTTATTTTTAAATATACCATTTAAGTTGTACCCAAGAATTAAGTTTCATTTATAAATGAGATTTATGTAACTCTGGACCATTAATTAGAAAATAAAAGTATAAATCTGATTCTATTTATGACAGTTTCTGAGGGAATGCTGAACATTTGGACTATCAGGGACCTGTTCACAGGGCAATTAGCTAAAAAAGAGAAGTTTCTGGGGCACCTGGGTAGTTCAGTCAGTTAAGGGTCTGACTGTTGATTTTGGCTCAGGTTATGATTACAGGGTCCTGGGATCAGGCTCCGTGTTCAGGGGGGTGTCTGCTTGAGATTCTGTCTCCCCCCCTCCCGCGCTCCCCTCCATGCTTCCTCTCTCTCTCTCAAATAAACAAATCTTTAAAAAAAAGTATATTCCATCAAATTGGAAAAAGGGTATTTATTGTCTAGCCTTCAAGCAAATGTGTGTGTTTTTCTTTTATCTGTAAATCAAAAAATATGTTTCTTCTTTGTCTCACTGCCATCTGTAACCTAGCCAGATAGAAACAATGCTAATGTAGCTTTCTGCAAAACTCACAGGTTGTTCTCTGTATATCTTAACTGTAAAAGCTCAAGTCAATTGTAACAACACCTGAAGATGTTCATTTACTCAGAATATGTAAAAACAACAGGGTTTGTTGAGATCATAGTCTACCCAATGGGAACAGATTTGTCCACAAATATATGCAGTTTAAAAGTTATAATAATGTTCTAAAGTATACAATGATAACTCATGATTTAATATTCAGTTGTCTCTCCTCACTCTACCTGCCCTAGCAGCAGCATTTGCTACAACTGATCAGTCCTTCCTGTTTGCCTGTCCTTTACTTGGATTCTTCAGCACTCTACTCCCTTCATTTTCCTTTACTTTACTGGTTGCTCCTTCTCAATCTTTTTCACTGATTTTTCTTCATCTCTCTAACCTATAAGCAATGAAGGGCTTTAGTAAGTAAGTAAGTATTCTCTAACTTACTTTAGTAATAAGTAAGTAAGTATCCTCTAACCTTTTCTATCTACACGAACTTCCTGGGTGATCTTTTTTGTTCATTTGAATATAAATACCATCTATGCTCTGGTGATTCTCATATGCATATTTCTGATCCAGATCATGCCTCTGAACTTGACTTCTATATTCAAATGCCTACTTCACATTTTCATTTGCCTATTTAATAAGCATAACAAACTCAATTAGTCCAAAATTAAAATCCTGAGCTGTCCTTACAAATTTCTTTTTCTATCACCTTTTCCATTTACAATATGGCACTTCCATCTTCCTGTTGCTTACACCAAAAGTATTGAGGATAATTCTTTATTTCTCCCTTTCCTTTATACTTAGATTCAATCCATCAACACATCTTGTCTGTTTAAACTTCAAAATAGATCTAGAATCCAAATACTTTTCACCACATTTCCAACCTGGATCACTTTAATAATTTTATAATAGTCTTCATAAATTAAATTTTGCCCTCACTGTTAATTACATTGCCTTTATATAGTGAATTTATTTCTCCATTTACATTTCTTTTTTTTTTAAAGATTTTACTTATTTATTTGCCAGAGAGAGAGATCACAAGTAGGCAGAGAGGCAGGCAGAGAGAGAGGAGGAAGCAGGCTCCCTGCTGAGCAGAAAGCCCAATGTGGGCCTCGATCCCAGGACCCTGAGATCAAGACCTGAGACGGGCCTCAATCCCAGGACCCTGAGATCATGACCTGAGCCGAAGGCAGAGGCTTTAACCCACTTAGCCACCCAGGCGCCCTCCATTTACATTTCTAATAATGCTTCTAGCTTCTATGACTGACTTCTAAGTTTAAGATGTAAGTTAGTGGAAATTAGAGGTTGGGAGATGGCCTACAGAGTAGAAAGATCCAAGTTTCACCTTACCCATGAATACAACTAGATAACTATCAAATCAATCATCCTAAATACCCCAGACATTGACCCAAAGACTGTTAGAACAAACTCCATAACTAAAGGTAGAGAAGAGGCCACATTGAAGTAATTAGGAAGTACAGAGGTATAGTTTGGGAAAGAAACAGATCATGACTGCTTGAGGAGAGAGGGAGCTGTGGAAAAGAGTAAGAGATAGACTAGCACAGAGGAGAGTGCGCAGGGAAAACAAATCCCCATAACTACTGGCTCAGAAAGTGAGAAAGGCCAAATTTCATGAGTTCTTGCAACTTGGGAGGGCTTAAAGCATGGAATTTTAAAGGACAGTGCGTTTGGCTCTTGGAGGGCTTAGAGAACATTGGGGCTGCTCTTGGGGAGAAGGCAGACAGACAACACATGGACATACATCGTGGAAACAGAGAGCTGAAGAGTACCTGGGGCACAGAGTGGAGAGTTGGAGTTGGAGTATATCCCAGAGAGACAGTATTCATACCCTGTGGGAATGAAAGAACTGGCTAGTGCCATTTCCTATCCCCACCCCTCAGCATAAGCACAGGGCCACCCATAGAAACAAGTGCAGGGCCAATAATCACTACTCAACTTACCTATACTAAGACTTGCCCAACTCACCCTACAGGGAACCTGCCCCTCCCGGTCATGCTTGCCTAATCCGAGCATGGTGGGACCCTTCCTCCAGAAGACAGGCCTTATCCCTCATGACACTGTGTCTCCCCACACAGGAGTTTTGCAGAGCCATGGTTCCTGCAGTGGTGGTACCAGGTGTCACTTCACGAACAGACCAGAGCACACTTAGTTAAAATATGCCACATTCAGGCCAGGGACCAAATACTACCTACAATAGGCAAAGAAAGCCTCTGTAGATGACTAGCCTGAAGAATAAAGTGGCCAAGACAAAACAGCAGAGCATACACAGCATACATTGGAAATACTTCCAGAATTTCTAGGCTCTGAGGAACAGAGGGACACTACACAGCAGGGCACTTCAATAACTCTTCTTCATAAAGTCATTACATTCAAGAACAAGTGACATAGCTGACTTTCCTAACACACAGAAACAGGCACAGAGACTTAGACAAAATGAGAAGACACAGAAATTTATATCAAATGAAAGAACAGAACAAGTCCAAAGCCAGTTATCTAAGTGAAACAGATATAAGGTACTATTCCTGATATAGAATTTAAAGTAATGACCATAAGGATACTCACTGGACTTGAGAAAAGAGTGGAAGACAGAAGTGAGACCCTCAGCACAGAGAATAGGAGTAACACAGCATAGATAAAGGGCTCAATAAATGAAATGAGAAACATGTTTCATAGACTGAACAATAGGATGGAAGAAGCAGAGAAATGAATTAATGAGTTAAAAGACAGAAATGGAAAGTAATCAAATTGAACAAAAGAGAGAGAAAAGAATTATGTAAAACAAGAATACACTTAGGCATTCCATGACTCCATCAAATATAATAATGTCTGTTGCAAGAGTCCCAGAAGAAGAGAGAGAAAAGGGGGCAGAAAAATTATTTGAAGAAATAATAGCTGAAAACTTCTCTAACCTGGAGAAGGAAATAGATATCCAGATCCAGGAGACATAAAGTAGATCCACACTAAGACATGTTATGATCAAATTAGCAAAATATAGTGATAAAGAAAAAATTTTAAAAGCATCAAGACAAAAGAAGATAGTTACAAGGGCACTATCAAGGGAAAACCCATATGGCTAGCAGATGTTTCAGCAGAAACTTTACAAGCCAAAAAGCTATCATTCAGAATGGAGAGATAAAGAGTTTCTCAGACAAATAAAAATTAAAAGAGTTCATGACCACTAAACCAGACCTGCAAGAAATATTAAAGAGAAATCTTTGAGTGGAGAGACCAAACTAATGATATAGAGGTAGAAAAAAAAAAAATAACAAAACAGTAAAAATAAGATTTCTGTAAAAAAATCAACCAAGGAACTCACAAAATAAAAATATATAAAATACAACAAATATTTAAAACATGGGGAAGAAAGGAGTAAAGAATGGGTTCAAACTTAAATGACCACCAACTTGAAAAAAAAAAATTTAAGTAACAAAAAAAAAAAGTGGAAAAAAAAATGATCACCAACTTAATATAGGCTGCTACATACAGAAGAGGCTATATTCAAACCTAATGGCAACCATATATCAAAAACCACTAATAAATATGCAAAGAATAAAGAAAGAGACCCAAATATACCACTAAAGAAAATCAGCAAAACATTAGAGAAAGACTAAAATGGATTAAAGAAAATCTTCAGAAACAACAAAAAGCAAAATGATGGTAAACACATTTTAATAATTAATCTGAATGTAAACGGACTAACTGCTCCAAAAGACATAAGGTGACAGAATGGATAAAAAATCAGGACGCATCTATATGCTGTCTTCAGGACACTCCTTTTAGGCCTAAAGCCACCTGCAGATTGAAAGTGAAGGGATGGAGAAACAGCTATCATGTAAATGGATGTCAAGAGAAAGCCAGAATATCAATGCTTATTTCAGACAAAATACATTTTAAAATAAAGACTGTAACAAGAAAAAAGAAGGAAGAGAAAAAAGAAACTATATACTAATATTATATACTAATCAAGGGGACAATTCAACATGAAGATACAACATTTGTAAATATTTATGCAGTCCAAATGGGAGCACTCAAATACATAAAACAGTGGGGGACTTTAACACTCCACTTACATCAGTGGATAGGTCATCTAAACAAAAAATCAACAAGAAACAATGGCTCTGAATGACACACTGGGCCAGATGGATTTATCAGATATATTCAGAACATTCCATCCTAAAACAACAGAATACACATTCTTTTCAAGGACACACAAACATTATCCAGAATAGATCACATATTAGCCCATAAATCAAGCCTCAACAAGCCCAAGAAGATTGAAGTCACTCCATGCACCTTTTCTGATCACAATGCTATGAAACTAGAAATCAACCACAAGAAAAAACCTGGAAAGAACACAAATACATGGAAGTTAAATAACATGTACTAAAGAAATGAATGAGTCAACCAACAGAAAGATGAAATAAAAAAGTACATGGAAACACATGAACAGAAAACACAACAGTCCAAATTTATTGGGTTATAGCAAAAGCTGTTCCAAGAGGGAGGTCTATCGCAATACAAAGGCCTACTTCAAGAAGAAAGAAAAATCTCAACAACCTAACTTTACACCAAAAAGAGCTAGAAGAGGAAAACAAACAAAACCCAAAACCAGGAGAAGGAAGAAAATAATAAAAATTAGATCAGAAATAAATTATATAGAAAATAAAAAAAATAGAACAGATCAATAAAATTAGGACCTGGTTCTTTGAAAAAAAATCAATAATATTGATAAACCTCTAGACCAGACTTTTCAAGAAAAAAAGATAAAAAGACACAAATAAATAAAATCACAAATGAGAGAGGAAAAATAACAACTACATCACAGAAATATAAACAATTATAAGAGATTATGAAAAACTATATACCAACAAATTGGACAACCTAGAAAAAATGGATGAATTTCTAGAAACATATAAGTTACCAAACTGAAACAAGAAGAAATAGAAAATTTGAATAGACTGATAACCGGTAAAGAAATTGAATCTCTAATCAAAAAACTCTCAAACAAAAGTCCAGGACCGTATGGCTTCACAGGCAAATTCCACTCAATGTTTAAAGAAGAGTTAATACCTAGTCTTCTCAAAGTATTCTTAAAAAAAGGAAAGAGTTAGGAAACTTCCAAATTCATTCTATAAGGTCAGCATTAACCTGGTGACAAAACCAGATAAAGACACCAGTAAAAAAGAGACCTACAGGCCAGTATCCCTGATGGATATGGATGCAAAAATCCTCAACAAAATACTAGCAAACTAAATCAAACAATACATTGAAAAAATCATTCACCATGCTCAGTGAGCTTTACTCCTGGGTTGCAACAGTGCTTCAATGCTCACAGTGTGATATATCACAACATTAAGAGAAAAGATAAGGACCATGTGATCATTTCAAAAGACACTGATAAAGCCTTTAACAAAATGTAATATCCATTCATGATAAAAACCCTCAACAAAGTAGGTTTAGAGGGAACATACCTGTATAAAAAAAGGTCATACATGAAGTGCCCATAGCTAACATCATCCTTAATGGGGAAAAACAAGACAAGGATGTCAACTCTCACCATTTTTATTCAACACAGCACTGTAAGTCCCAGCCACAGCAATCAGATAACAAAAATAAATAAAAGGCATCCAAATCAATAAGGAAGAAGTAGAATTTTCACTATTTTCAGATGACATACTACTATTTATAGAATACACTAAAGAACCACCCCAAAATTGTTAGAACTGATTTCAGTAAAGTTGCAGGACACAAAATCAATGTAAAGAAATCTGTTGCATTTCTATACAACCAATAATGAAGCAGCAGAAAGAGAAATTAAGAAAATAATCCCATTTACAATTGCACCAAAAATAAGACACCTGGGAATAAACCTAACCAAAGAAGTAAAAGAACTGTATTCTGAAAACTACATAATGTGATGAAAGAAACTGAAATGACACAAAGAAATGGAAAGATCATGGAAAGGAAGAACAAATTAAATGTCTATACTACACAAAGCAATCTACATATTTAATGCAATCCCTATCGAAATACTAACAACATTTTTCATAGAACTAGACCAACTATTTTAAAACTTGTATGGAACCACAAAAGACCATGAATAACCAAAGCAATCTTGAAAAGGAAAAGCAAAGCTGGAGGCATCATAACTCTGGATTTTAAATTACAAATCTGTAGTAATCAAAACAGTACAGTACTGGCACAAAAACAGACACATAGGCCAATGGAACAGAATACAAAAGCCAGAAATAAACCTACAACTGAAATAAAACTGTAAGTGTCAATTAATCTTCAACAAAGCAGGAAAAAATATCCAGTGGGGAAAGGACAGTCTCTTCAATGGTGTTTGGAAAGCTGGAGAGCAACTTGCAAAAGAAAAATCTGGACCACTCTCTTACACAACATGCAAACATAAATTCAAAATGGATGAAAGACATAAATGTGAGACCTGAAACCAATAAAAATCCTAGAAAAAAATATAATCTTTGGCATCAGCTATGGCAACTTTTTCTAGATCTGTCTCTTGCAGCGAGGAAAACAAAAGCAAATATAAAGTATTAGGACTACATCAAAATAAAAAGCTTCTGCACAGGGAGGGAAACAACAGAACTAAAAGGCAACCAATGGAATGGGAGAAGATATTTGCAAATGTCATATCCTTTTAACGTCTTAGTAGCCAAATCCTAGTAAGTTTCTTCTGTTTTCATGGTTCAGATTGGGTGCTATTTTGATATATCCCCCAAAGGGTATATTATATATACTGTACTCCATGATTAAATTTAAGTAAATTCTGGTCATCCTGATTTGATTTAGGGAATATTCAAATCTAAGATCACCTCTTAGACTAAGGTATCTTAGTAGTTGAGATGGTTAATCTCACTTACTATCTATTGATTTATATTAGTTTAAAGCTCAACAGGTAGCTTTTTCTTAATGTCATACCCAAATTCAAAGGCTTTGCCTTAGTATATTATTTGATATATTGGCCAAAACATTCAATTAGAGTTGATATGGGATTCAGCTATCAACACAGAAGATAATTTACTCATTTAGTCACTCACTGAAAAGTTCATCAAACTCCTTTTAGATGTTCCACACTCTTCAAGACTCTAGGGATACGATGGACAAGACAGCTAAATTTTGGCTTTCATGGATCGATCTATTTTGTTGGTAGGCAGATATAAACAAATAAATAAATTTATAAACAAAATGTTTCTATCAATAATATATAATCTGTTTAATATACTATCAGATGATTATATAGAGCGATGTGTTATCCTGATAAAGAGAATACAAAACTCTATCGCATGAAAATGGCATTTCACTTTTATGGTCATTCTCCCAAGGACTCATAACCATAATCTAACTATAAGAAAAACATCAGACAAACCCAGATTGAAAGACATTCTACAAAATTCCTGACCAGCATTCCTCAAAACTGTCAAGATCATCAAAAACAAAGGAATTCACAGTTGAGAGGATTCTAACTTTATCACGGTGACTGCCCCAGTTTTATAAGGATAAATATAATACTTAAATAGGACTTTAGCTGATACATTAATCCTTTTTCATAGATGCTGCAAAGCTGGACCAAAAAAAAAAAAGAATTGAATTAATTATTTTTACATATTTTAAAGACATGTTTAAGAATCAATCAAATACTTTTAACATTTAAGTTCCTGAATCAGCACATTTCAGGTGGTAAACCCAACATCTGCAACTATTGCTTAATCCCCAAAGAACACTCTCTTTTAATCAATTAAACTCATTGCATTTGAATGTTCATTTCCTTCTAGTACATGATTTAACTTATTATGAAAAAATAATGTGTTTACAATTATCAGGGTCATTAAATAACTTTCTGAAAATAAATCTTCTAGAGAAGTTTTAAAAGCAATGAATCTTGGAACACTGAAAAAAAATAAAAATTAAAACAAACAAGACAAAACAAAAATATACTTCTCAAGTGATAAACTGAACCTTTCTAAGGGATTTTCCACTATTTCCCTGGGATAGGTGGTCAGAAAGGACAACACATAAGAAATGACATTGGATATGCAATGAGAGTGAGGAACCCGCCATATGAAGAACTGGGGAAAGAAATGTCAATCAGATTTAAAGATGTAGAGACTTAAATTATATCAATTCCCTTTCAAAGTACCCTTTATTAATGTTCTCAACACGGAGCTCCACTTCTGAAAGGTTTTTGTCTTACACGTATTAGAGTCACACTCATGAAGCAGAAAGAGGCAAATCACGGAATCAGAGTTGTAGGGCACATGAAGTCATGTAGTCCAATTTTCACACTCTGTAAATGAGACAAATGAGGACAAAAGTGGCTGAGGGTCTAAGCTTACATAGTCCCTGGCTCACAGAACCAGATTATTTCACCCTCCCATAAACAATGTTCAAAATGAATCTACATGATTTAGTTTTAAAATTCTCACTTTGAATAATTTAAAAAGCACTAGCCTAAAACAAATTTGTAGCATGTTTTCACAATCAATTTAATTTCCCCAAATGGGCCTGTTACCAGTGTGTAACCCCTACTGAACTCTGCCATTTATGAGGATTAAACAATGCCCTGTTTTTATTCACTGGTAAATTCTAAAAAAAAGTAAGTAAGGGTAACCTAAAGTTGAAATCTGGTCAAGAGTGAAAGCAGAAATAAGTCGATCATTACAACATGAAACCCAAATAAAGGTTAAACTAACACATAAACAGAAACTAAAGTATTTATAAACAAATCAGACTTTCTCACATGAAATGTCATTAATTAAACAAAGATTGAGAAATTTTCTTCTAAGGAATTGGAAAAGAATTCTATTTGCCATGCTTGGAGGAGGAATGGTCTTAAATTATGTATCATAAACAAGTAATATCAAAGAGGAAATACTTTGTAGAAATTACAGTAACACTGGAGGAGTCTCTGATCCCAGGGCACTTCCTACCATTGTCATGATTTATAGTCAACTCTTCAACAGATCAAGGCTGGTCAAAATGTTTTGATGAGACACACGTCTTTTTGAACATAGTTACTAAGTAATTGTTTTCTCAGGCACATTTTTCATTATAGACTACATTCTTAATGATTTTTCTCCCTAATAAAGATTTCTTTGAATAGATGAAAAAGAAAGACCTTTCTTTAGTGCATGTTTTAAATTATATTTATTAGGGTGATATACACAGTATATTTATGTTTAATTATTTTTAGCACTGGGTCATGGAGGGACAATAATTTGGTTCAGAATAATATGATTCAGTAATTAAGACTAATGCATCCAATTATAAGCATTCTCTATCCAATAAAATCCTATAAAGAATATTAATCAATGTGTACAAATGATTTTTAGAGAAATGTGTTTTTGAATCCTGTTGTCCCTACTTCCTCTTAACTCTTCCCTAGACTCCTGTTTGACTTACATCTTTATTAATCTATCATATTTTAAAATAAATTAAAAACCTTAGTTTCTTCTGTTCCCAAACTAATAGCATTTGTTACTTTTCCTTAACCTTACTGTGAAATCTTTTTTTTTTTTAAATGTCACTTTCCTCCCAAACATCCTTGATGTTGCTCCTCAGATTGTATTCACTGACCTTTCTTAGTATGGTGTCAGTTCCACTCCACTCTAGTATATCTCATATATTTTCTATGTTTGAGGGCTCCATGCTAGATTTTCTACTCACTTTGGTTTCATATTGCATTGTGGAAAATTTAGGGATAGCAGATATATATTTTCATATAACTTAGGCAAGATGAATTAGTTTGTGGAAAAATTTTGACTCTCCATGTTGATCAAGTGTATCAGATAAATGCTGTATACTGCACTCACATGGTTTTAGAAAAGACAAAGGCAAATCTTATAAACAAAATATTCATTATATCTCCTATAGGTTACCAAAGATTTACATCAGAATGGGATTAGAGTCTTTCCAATAATAAGCAGCATCTTCTGGAAAAAGTTCCCATTGATATTGACAGAGTATTAGGTCTTCAAAAAATCAAAAACTTGGATGGATATACATGAGCGGTACCCTATGTTTGAAGGCTGCCATATTACTTGAATAACTTGTACAGTGAATCTGACTAAAACGGCAGTGGGAAT
Organism: Spilogale gracilis; assembly: GCA_004023965.1. Classification (NCBI taxonomy): domain Eukaryota; kingdom Metazoa; phylum Chordata; class Mammalia; order Carnivora; family Mephitidae; genus Spilogale; species Spilogale gracilis. The sequence goes on from PITA01006672.1 coordinate 12,880, forward strand.
AATTTGAGTCATTTTAGGTATTTTTTAAACATATTACTATTTAGCTAACTTGACATAATCTGAGTCACTTCAGAGTCTGTAAGTGGTCACTTTGGTGCTCCATAGATTGTTTTTTCAATGTATTGCTTAATGAAGCTAGTAGTTTCACTCACAAAAATGCTTTAGGCAATTTCTATCTGAAGCATTTTTAACCTCTGAACTTTCTTTATATTTAATTTCAACTTACAGCAATTCAGCAGTTCTAAATACTCAATAAGGAACCAGTAAAATAAATTTGGCTCCGTTACATACATTCTGATTTATGAGATTTCATAGTTCAGTCTCATAAATCAGGAAACAGGAACAAGAAGCCATGAATCATGGCAAGTTTATGAAGCTTCATGTGAATTAGAAACCAGAACCTCAAAATAATACTATAAATAAAATCCAAACCACAAAACCCACAGTCCTGGTTACTAATAAAGAAACAAAATGTATGATCCTGTTTTGAAGTTCAATGAATAAATTAATAAGGAGTCAGCTTAGGCACTTATCCACAAATCAATCTCACTTCTCAGTTTACTGATTGAATCTCAGTTTTCAAATTATTATACATATTGTATGTCTCTTTAGATGTTAGCTTTTCAACTTTTTATTTTTTTTTAATTTTTTTTAAGGATTTTATTTATTTGACAGAGAGAAACACAGTGAGAGAGGGAACACAAGCAGGGGGAGTGAGAGAGGGAGAAGCAGGCTTTCCTCAGAGCAGGGAGCCCGATATGGGGCTCGATCCCGGGTCTCCAGGATCATGACCTAAGCCGAAGGCAGTCGCTTAACCAACTGAGCCACCCAGGCGCCCCTCAACTTTTTATTTTAAAACACTTTTAAATTTATAGAAACATTGCTATAGTCCAAAGAATTCCCATTACTGTCACAAAATTCTCCAGTTATTAACATTAAAATCATTTTAAATATTTACCTTTCTTTCTTTCACTCTCTCTACATATAATTTATAAATAGCATATACTTTTTTTTTTTTAAACTACTAGGGTGTAAACTGCAGACTTGGTAGTGCCAAAGATTTCAATATATTTTTCCTAAAAGACAAAGATACTGTCTTACAAAATCAGAGTACATCAAAATCAGGAAACTAAAACTGATACAGTACCACCATCAATCCACAAGCTGCAGGCAAATTTTAGTAATAGTCCCAATAATGTTCTCTACAGCAAACATAATAAATAAATAATTAAATATTTAAATAATATGTATAGCCAGAGACCCAGTGCAGGATAACATGTTGCACTTAATTGTCATGTCTCCTTATGTTGCTTCAATTTGGTACAATTTCTCTGTATTCCTTATGTTTTATAACCTTGACGGTTTTAAGTGTATGGGTCAATTATTTTCTAGAACTTTGGGTTTATTGGATGTTTACTCATAACTAGATTCAGGTTATCCATCTTAACCAGAATACTCCCAAAAGCTTCACAGGAATATATTACAATGTCACAGTACTAATGACATTATCATTGATCACTTAAGGTGGTAACTGCAAGGTTTCTCCACTATGACGTTATTTTTCTTTATAATTAATAAGTATTTGTGGACAAATACTCCAAGATAATGTAAATAAATTTTCTTCTCTTTTCAGGCATATTTTAAATATAGATTATATTCTCAGTATTCACCCATGAGTTCTGGAATATATTCATGAGTTTTGCTTGAATAGATTAATGTTGGCTAATGATGATTTTTCTGCTGTTTCTTCCTTGTTTTCCCAACACCATTTACTAAAGAGACTTTCCTTTTCCTGTTGTGTATTCTTGTCACTCTTGTTAGAGACTGGTTTACTATATGTGCATGTTTGTTTCTGGGCTCTCTTTTCTGTCCCACTGGGCTCTGTGTTTGTTTTTATGCCAGTATCATGCCACTTTGATTAGTATAGCTTTGTAATATAGTTTGAAATCAAGACATGTAATGCCTCCCACTTTGGTTTTCTTCCCTAAGATTGTTTTGGCTATTGAGGTGTTTTGTGGTTTTATATGAATTTAGGATTGCTCTTTCTATTTCTATGAAAAATGCTATTGGAATTTTGATAAAGATTGCATTAAATCTGTAAACTACTTTGGGCAATATGGGCATTTTCACAATATTAATTCTTCCGATCTAGGAATACAGTATATCATCCATTTGTATCTTCGTCAATTATAGTTTTCAGTAAAAAATACATTTTTTTTCTTTCATGCATTGTTTTCCCCAAAATTCTTCCTCATCAGTAGCCCTCAGATTCCTCAGTTCTTGTAATTTCTATTTCCCCTGAATCTTTCCAGTACTGAAATATTGCATTTGCAGGTCATTACTTACACTGTTACTCTTGTTTTCTGTTCACAACTAATAAAACTCAACAATTAACCACTACATTATGCCTTGTGCTATACATGTTTCACTTGCTATCTGTGATGAAGTCCTCACTGGCAGCTAACCAACTGATGATCCAGCTACAAAATTCCCATTTATTTTCTGTTTCAAACAGTATTCTTGATATCATCTGCCATAGTTCACTAGGTTCTTAGAAAATAGACTCGTGAGAAAAAGATGCGTGGAAGTGGTTTCTTGGGAAGTATTCTCAGGAACCACTCTAAGAAATGAAGAAAGGGGAATTGGGTAAGGAAGACACTGAATTAATTACAATACACTTGCAACAGAGAATTTGGCTAAACCCAAGAAATCTCTAAAGCTACAGCAGCTCTTTGGAGAAGTTCCAAAATGAAAAAAGGTGGCCAGGACTTCACAGCCTATTAGAGGCAGAATACCCCTGTGAGGACAGTTTTTGTGTCTGACCAAGAATGATGTCCCCGGAGCAATTCAGCTATTACTGATCATCAAACAATATTTCTGGCAGCTGGGAAAAAATGAGTGCCTCAGTGCTGAAGCAGAGAATCTGGTGGTGCACCACAGTATCCATAACATTACAATTTACTTTGTGGAGTGCCCCATCTTATGAAAACATCACAGTTTTAAAAGTAATTTTGTGGGGCGCCTGGGTGGCTCAGTTGGTTAAGTGACTGCCTTCGGCTGGGGTCATGATCCTGGAAATCTGGGATCGTGCCCCACATCGGCCTCCCTGCTCCCCTGCTCCGCGGGAAGCCTGCTTCTCCCTCTCTCACTCCCCCTGCTTATGTTCCCTCTCTGGCTGTGTTTCTCCCTGTCAAATGAATAAATAAAAAATATTTTAAAAAAAAAGTAATTTTGTCAGAGCACATTTGGTTTGCTTCCAGTATTTTTCATTTGTAAACCATGCTGCTAAAATATCTTGTACATGTCTTATGGTGCTCTTGTAAAAAGATATTTCCAGGAATGAGTGTAAAAGATAATTTTACAAAGTGCTCAATTGTTTTGAAATTAGTTGGACAAATTTTGACTCTCGACAGCAATTTTGATCCATAACACTCTCCAACATTTGATTTTGTCCGACTTCATAAATTTTCTCCATCTAGAGGTCATTAAAATATCTCCCTGTATCTTAGTTTGCTTTTTCTTTGTACATCAGTTTTAGATATAAATGAATTAAATTACAATTGAGGCACTCCTAGTAAAGATAGCTTCTAAAAAATGGTGGTATAGTTTAAAAACAACTAATTTAAATGAGCATGTGTTATAACTAGCTGATCTCCAACCAGCTGGATAGCTCTGCGAACCTAAATGGAGGGGCGTTTATTTTTAAAGTTGTCAAACCATTATGAAATCTTCAAGAACATATTATCTTAAATGACTTATATTTTCTTTATAATTACCTCAGCGTGGGTTCCCATAGCCTGTTTTATTGGGGATAATACTCTGGCTACTTCAAAAATGCATTTGGTATTAGATTCACTAATCTTTATTAGTGAATGTTGACATTAAATCTTGAAACATATTAAAGAGGCAGAGGCCTTTTCTTTTTAAAAAAATAATTTCCCTCATTGACTAAAGCCATAGTTTAACCTTTATTCTTACATAGGAGGAAACACTGTAAGTATTTTGGAAATGGAGTTGCTTTACTGCAGTATTTGTGAATACCTCTGGATTCCTTTTCATTCGTTCATTCAACTAATATGTGTTGAACGTTTTTCCTTTCATGTGCTCTGTGACTTTGGATCACAAGATAGGGTGCCTCTTCTACAAACTGTGTGTAAATGAGTGAAACTTCTTCACACCTTCTTTTACCGAAACAAGGAGCAAGAGAGTAAGCCAACTATGCGATTTAGACAAGTCTCACATTCTATAACCAGTAAACAATCTTATTTGGTATACACATATAGCAACCACTAACTGACCATAATAATCACATACTCTTCCTATTCTAACAACTAAGACTGTGTGTCTGATACATTCAGCTCTTCACGTTACTCATTCAAACCCACCTCCTAACAAATATATCCTCAACCTTATGGTGTGCAAACACACATTGTGTTGCTATCTTACACAATTCATCTGGAATTTGCATGAATATTGTCTCCTCCCATTACCCACCTTTTAGCCTGCCTTTCCCAACTGGTTCTTTACCCATCAGAAACCCTATTAATTATATTCCCTTTACCTTCCAAATAGAACATTTTCAATCCAACTTGCTAATTTAACTTTTTGCTGCACTTTTAAGTCCACTTTTTATTTTCCCTTATGCTTTCTTGCCAAGATTATTTTTTGCTCTATTTCTCCCTCTCTCAATTTTCCAGTGCCCTTCTATATTCTCCTCTTCTAATGTGTTTTTCCTCCCTTTCTCTTCATTACATAAATCAAGACACTTCTATGGCTACTAATTTAAACATAATCATAGTATGTCCATATTTAGTAACCTTGCAATACTCCAACACTGTCCATTGGTTCTTACATTCTACCTACTACAAACATTTCTGGACATGCCAATTCCAATGCTGGAATCTATTTCATTCTTAGAAGGCACCTTCTTACAGTAAAAAAGAAACAGAGTCCCATGAAATGTAATATTTGAATCCTTCCTTTACCAAACATAATACATCTATTTAAAATTTAAAATTTGTCATGACTTCTTCTTTACTGTGTATATTTTTTAATCAGGTGTTATGGACATACAGAAAGCATTTACTTTTATGCTCTTCATAAAAGTAATTTCATTCTCAAGGGATTTTCTTCCTTATACTGTTCATTTTAAGTTATAATGCAATAAAATTATATTGTTGCCTCTGAAATAACTTTCACAGTTAATTTACATGTGGGGTTACTATATTTAGCAAATAAAAATAGAGCATACACAGCTAAATTTCAGTTTCAGATAAACAGCAGCAAATCATTCTTTAGTATAAGTAGGTCCTATGCAATATTTGGAACATACTTATACTAAAAATTATTCATCCCCTGAATATTCACATTTATATTCATCTGAAATTCACATTACCTGGGCATCCTATAGAATATCTAGCAATCATAAATATGCCTCAACATTAAAAAAGCACAATTTATTTGCATCTTTCAATAATTTAACAAATAAAGGACAATCTCTACCTAATTAATCATCACCAACAATTTCAAACTTAATGTGTTCCTGATCATACTGGTTGTTTAACAAATTAGCACAATATTAGCTACACTTAAGAAAACACTAATTCCAGCTGAAACAGAGATTGTATGAAATATTGTGAGAATATGCTCATTCTTTTTTTTTTTAAAGATTTTATTTATTTAACAGAGAGAAACACAGCTAGAGGGGGAACACAAGCAGAGGGACCAAGAGAGGGAGAAGCAGACTTCCCGCCAAGCAGGAAGCCCGATGTGGAGCTCGATGTGGACCTCAATGTGGGGCTCGATGTGGGGCTTGATCCCGTGTCTCCGGGATCATGACCTGAGCCAAAGGCAGTCACTTAACCAACTGAGCCACCCAGGCACCCATGGGAATATGTTAATTCTTAATGAGGCTCTTCCTGATAAAGAGCACCACTTTAAATGAATTTCATCATCTTCGTCTTATAGTCATGTTTCTCTTCTTTTGGTTATTAGGTTCATGGAAAACTTTCTCTTATCACATTACTCTGGGATATTTGTTTTCTACATTGAACATTTCAGTAATTCCATTCCAGCAAAAAAGACTAATTAGTCTTATTTCATGCTCTCTGGAAATAAATAACCATATTAAAGTTTTAGATTTATTTATTTTTCAAATTTACACTGAATAATCAGGACAGAAAATGTAGTAACCAACCCTTAACCTTTCCTGGCTCATGGATACTTTAGGTGATGTAAAGACTTTTTTCCCTGAAAAATGTGTGTGTACACAGACACACAACAATTTTTATTAAAATTTCAGGGAGTTTACAGGTTCCCTGAAGATCAGCCATGGACCTCAGCTAAGAACCTAGAAAGTACTAGGTTAATGTAATTAGCTAAGGCACTTAACGTTTACTGTTTTACAATATGTTGAAATCCTACTTTCACCTGATTTTTTAACCAATAAATGATCCCAAATATAAACTAGCTCACATATTAACACACATATACATCTCTTTTATTGTACACATTTCTTTTATTATCTTGTATTTTCCCAATTTAACCCACCTCACTTTATAGATATATCTCATAAAAAAGATGAGAGAGTAGTGGATTTACTGTTTTGTACTTTAGTAATTATTACTATATTCATATTTTACCTAAATATAGGAAGAATAAGTTTTCTAAAAGCTGGACTAACAGCTTATTCACTGGCATATTCCATGCCCTTAATTAGCACTGGCAAAAATCACCTTAACTAATTTAGCGAAGTAGTTATCAGCTAAAGTTTTGCTCTCCATAACTTACAGAGTGATATGGATGTTTAAATTGAGCAATATGCCTTCCTTAAAATAATGGTAGAAACAATAACACTAGAAAATAGTACCATGAAATAGTCTCATTAATATAATTTCATATCATTTCAAAATATATTTATATTGCTTTAAAATTCTATAATTCCAATTTTGGGTGAAAATTTTAAAATGAGCTCAAAAGTAGTCAAATTGGAGTGGTGGTTGCAAGGGACTGGGGGGAAAGGAAATGGGAAGTTACTAATCAATAGCTTGTTTTCACTGAAGCAAGATGAATGAGGTCTAGAAATCTGTTGTAAATGTAATCCACAATATGTATTGTACAGTTAAAAAAATTTGTTGAGAGTAGATTTTTACAATAAAATAGAATTTTAAAAGAATACAAAATGATTTTTTTTCTCATTTCAATGTGTTTAAATACAAATCATTTTGTTATTTGATGTCAATATGCTTACTTTTCCCTTTTTGTCTAAGATAAGAACAAAGCTCTCAGGGTCTCAGTAGAGTGATAGACTAAAAGTGTACTATTATCAAATAAGCTAGAAAATCTATCATACATTCTGCAAACAGGCAATTATTTTCCATGATTCTAGAATATTGGCATGGGGAAATAGAATATGAACAAGGAGGAAACAGAATATGACCAATCCTATTATGCAGAAAGTGCCTTCAGTTTGTTCCTATTTTTTAGGAGACTTTTCTTGCCTTTTGTAGCTAAAACTAGCACGTTATAATTATAATGTTCATACTGCCCCCAAATGTGATTCATAGATCCAAAAGCTGTAAGTGCCCCAAGTTCCCCTATTCAGGCACACACACATATTCATCATTATAATCTACAGACTTTAGGTGGTCTAGAAATCTTTGCCATTGTACATAAGATGGTAATACCTACGTATGGGAATGGTACTATCAGAAACTTAAAGAAGACTGTGACCCAGAAAATGTACAAACCAAATGCTTTATATTCTTCAATGTAAATTTTGGGAGGATTGTACAGGAGGATGTTAATGGAGTGTTATGTTCTACAAACCACACACTCTGCTACTGGGACAGTCTCTCAATCAAAAGTCACTCAGAGATAACTTTCATTTTGTATATTTCATTCATGTGTACTCTCCAGATTTTCTATTTTTAAGGGAATGTTTTAATGATATTTGAACGTGATATTTGAAATGACATTTCACCTTTAACATACAGAATAAAACATGGAAAACTTTAAGCCACTTTATTTAATATAATGTGTATTCACTGCCATGTAAAATTGCCTGTAGATTTATGTAAAATCTTCATCACCTCACATTAAACTTCTGTTACAATATACAATACCCAATGAGACTGAAATAGTAGGAAAGCAAAACAGCAATGACCTTCCAATGAACTTGTTAAGGAAATCACGTTGTGAGTCAGTGTGAAAGTTGATGACTAGATATGTATTTGGTGTGGTGAATGAAGAGGAAAAATACTTAAATTGGAAAAGTTAATTTTTTTAGTATAATGGCCAAAAATTTATTTTAAATTGGGAAAAATTGAATTAAAGACTGACAGAATTAAAAAGACTGACATTTTTAAAAATGATATTTACATAGCTATATTATCTGCTATATATGTTTTATTAAAATAAAGGTTTAAAAGATCTAGTCTATATACATGCTTTAATAGAGTAAAAGTTGCTTATTTATAAAGATAAATAGACCAGTGTTTAAAGATAATTTATAGGGGCAACTGCCTTCGGCTCAGGTCATGATCCCGGAGACCTGGGATCGAGTCCCACATTGGGCTCCCTACTCGGCAGGAAGCCTGCTTCTCCCTTCTCACTCCCCCCACTTGTGTTCCCTCTCTGGCTGTGTTTCTTTCTGTCAAATAAATAAAATATTTTTTTAAAGAAAAAGATAATTTATAGAACTGTGTAGATTCTGTGCTCTACTTGTTGGTGATTCAGGAAAATACAACTCTAGTTCACATTTTTTTAAAAAGATTTTACTTACTTATTTGACAGAGAGAAACACAGTGAGAGAGGGAACACAAGTAGGAAGAGTGAGAGAGGGAGAAGCAGGTTTCCTGCCAAGCAGGGAGTTCAATGTGGGGCTCAATCCTGGGACTCTAGGATCATGACCTGAGCCGAAGGCAGACGCTTAATGACTAAGCCACCCAGATGCCCCCAGTTCACATTTCTATTACAGTCAAGATAAATCCAATTAAAATATATTTTTTCAAAGTATATTATAAAAGCAGCCAAAGATAAATATTCATATGTCTCTTATTTATAGAACCAGATCTCTATATTTTAAATTGTTTATAATTTATATCCATGTAACTTTACAGATGTTACTTTGCATTGTCTTTTTTAAAATCAGTCACTGTCACTGTAATCTAGATATTTGCCTTGTATAATGCCAAGCGTAAATGGGAAAATATCAATCCATTACACAACATATAGAAGCAGTAAGTCCATTATACAGCACAGAAGTAAGATAATTACAAAGAAAAAAAGGAATTCTTATCACAGATAAAAGCAACTCTATGGGAAATGAGATAACTATCTTTCAATCCTTTCCTTTCATTGTACAGTTTGCCTGTGGAAAATGGCTACCATTCATAAAGATGTAGAACCATAAATCACAAGAAATAGGAAATGTACCTTCACACCACTAAAACAACACAGTTACAATAATAATTTTTTAAGAATGAATGATCCAGCAATTTTTTTAAGGTCATAAACAAGTGGCAGCATTAACAGGTATTTCTGCAGAATTTCCAGTTAAGATTCCAGCTGGCAGCCTTGAAAGCGATTTTGTCTTTTTACAGTGACTCACTCTGATACTCTAAGGGCACTATCTAAAAGGGCCACCATAGGATTTCTGTGTTTACACAGAACGTTCAGTCAAAAGGTACTGTACCCCGTGCACCTGGTTATTGCTTACTTGCAGAGTTTCCTTCACACTGGATTAAAAGAAGGTAAACTGGATATTCTTACAAGTACTATAAATTCAATATATTGAAACATATTTAAATTGAATAAACTATTTTTTCCTCAAACATGTTGACCTGTCAGACACACAAACCAGAAAATGGGTAGTAATATTACGAGTTTATAATTATAAAGAAATGACTGTCCTGGGACACCTGGGTGGCTCAGCTGGTTAAGTGTCCAACTCTTAACTTTGGCTCAGGTAGTGAGAGCAAGCTCTGCATTGGGCTCTACATTGGGCATGAAGTCTGTTTAACAGTCTCTCTCTCCCTAGGGGCACCTGGGTGGCTCAGTTGAAAGCGACTGCCTTCAGCTCAGGTCATCCCGGAAACCCCGGGATCAAGCCCCACATCGGGCTCCCTGCTCGGTGGCGGTGGCGGGACGCCTGCTTCTCCCTCTCTCACTCCCCCTGCTTGTGTTCCCTCTCTCGCTATGTTTCTCTCTGTCAAATAAATAAATAAAATCTTAAAAAAAAAAAAAAAGTCTCTCTCTCCCTCTGCCCCCAACTCTTTCTAGAAAGAAAAACAAAGAAAGGAAGGAAGGAAGAAAAGAAGGGAGGGAGGGAGGGAGAAAGGAAAGAAGGGAGGAGGGAGGGGGAGTGAGAGAGGGAGAGAGAGAGAAAGAAAAAAGAAAAAACAAAAGAAAAGAAAAAGAAACGACTGTCCTATAATGATTTAACAAAAATGAATGCTATATCTGGAGCATGAAATAAGGCCATTTCCACCTGCTACCCCCCCAAGTGACTCTTTAATTCTGTTAATCACTTTCATACATAATAAATTGTAGTAGAAAGACCCTACATTGGGAGATGAGATTTGTATTTCAAATCGAGGATTTCCATTTCATAGCTATGTATTTTTGGCAAACTACTGAACCTTCTAAAATTTTAATTTTCTTCCCTACATACTAGAAAAACAATATTAAATGTTGAAGGCAAATTAGAAATGTTTATAAACCACCTGGCACAGAGCCTGATAACATCATAGGTGCTCACTTTAAATAGCAGTCATCTTAAGTATTAGTCCACTCAGATATACTAATGTGACCTGTGGTGGTCAGGGCAGCATAGAAGCTTCTGTTGCAAGTGGGATATAGAAGTATAATGAGAGGGTTACCTGCCAGTCTCAGATGTGAGTAAGGTGTAATCTGACTATAGACAGGATATTTATTTCGTAAGATAATTACATAGTGGTTCTTAGGAGAAGTCTTCCTTTATTAGCTGGAGTTATGAGTAAGGTATACATTGGATATGAAGTGGAAATGCTTTCTGGGGTTGTAAATACATTGTGTGATGAAATTATAAATTAATCATAATTGATTTTTAAAGTTCCTGACATGACTCTGATAGTGCATGTAGCTTTGGATTTTATTATTTTTATACTGAAAGAAATTTTTATGTGGGCCACTATCCTACTATAAAAAAGTAACAATTACGTTGTTTTCCTGACTTCTTTTTGCCCAGTTTGGTTTGAAATAGCTAAAGTTTTCTAATAGTGTACAAGGGTCAAAGACAACAGCTCCCATGAAAAAAATATTGCTGTAATTTGAGCAGAGATTACAGAAGCTTTTTCTGATGACTCCAGATGCCCTGGCCACGTACTCAACCCCGACAACCATGCTTTACAAACTAAATCTAATAGGAACTTTTGACTATTGATTTAATACAGAACTGGTCCTTTCTTGAACAGATTTCACGGGTATTTTTTTTCTTTCTTTCTCTTTTTTTAAATATAACAAGGATTTCTTGAGTTACACTAGATATTTTTCAAGCAAAATTTTGGTAACTATGAAAAATAAATCATTTGTAAACATACTGAGATCATGATTTGAGAAATCAAATTATAAGTTTTTATCTGGTTTGCAGTTTCCCTGGAAGAAACTTCTGAAGGATATTTGACCAAAAGGAGTTTTGTTTACTTTGAACATGTGAAATTATTTTATCCTGACAGTGTATACGGGTTCACATAAAGAAAAAACAAGGAAAACAAAGAGATATGTAATGGAGACTTGCTCAAGAGCAAAGGTTAATTGCTGTCTGGGTCAGCAGCATATCCTAGAGAGTCAACAGCTGATGTATAAATGTAAGGATGCAAGTGAGAAGTGTTTTTGCTTTTTTTCCTAGTTACATAAGCATCTGTAAAGACAATCTTTATTTTTTTTTCTTCAACATTTATCTAAATTTTTTGAAAATAAAAGGTTTTCCTTTGCTTTGTTACCTAGGGAGATAGATAGAAGGAGAGGAAATATGAACAAAATGAGGGTTGTGGAGAAAAGAAAATGGTGCTAATTCTTTTCCTGTTAAGTCAGAAACCTAAAAATAATGACCAAAAAGAAAATCAAAGTTCAAGGGGAAGTTCAAATTATTACCCAGAGGATATAGCAGCAAAAAGAGAGCTGGGTAAAATTAGTTACTATCAAGTGCTGAATACTCATTCCTTTTCTGTCCACTGATAAATTAAGTTATAGAGACTGTACGCTGGGAATTTTTTTCAGACTATTATTCTAATATCTAAGATGTATATTATTATTAAGTATATCTGACTGTTAAAACTGACAGCAGTTTTAGCAGTAACTGACAATGGGAAGTCTAGGGTATGACTAGAAAGAAGTGATATATTTTATGACTATTAGGGCCTGTCGGTTTGCATACAATCTTTTTACACTGCGAAGATTGTTAATTTACATTTTAAAAACAAGAAAATTGTGTTTTTTAAGAAAAAACAAAAATAGCATTGGACCAGATGGCATTTGAGAGGCAATATCAACCTAGCAGTAAATAGATTACTTTGAAGTAAGACAGACCTATGCTATAATCCTGATTCTGTTCATCACTACTTGTGTGATGCTGGATAATGAACTTACCCTCTCTAAACCTGTTTCCTCCTCAGCAAAAAAGGTATAATGAAATTACCTTGAGTTGTAAGGACTGTATGCGGTAATACTGTTATTGTGTTCATAAACAGTCTTTGCTCTATTAATCATGGTTGTTATTACTATTATTGCTGCTTCTCCAGGTCTGATTCTAGCATTCTGTCCCCCACCACTCTGGCATTTATTCAAATGTAGTTCTGAATTTATATTTTGATATTGTGTTTCTATACTATACCAGTTTACCACAAAATCAATTTGCTTTCTGAAAAAAAAGTAGGTGGAAATCTCATTGATCATTGTTCAGAGGTAAATCTCACTGCCCTGGTCAACAGATATGAAAAGAAAAAATATAAATATAAAATTATGTCAACTTATGGGCAATGGTAACTTCCAGAGCTGGTTCCTGGAAAAATTATGAAAAACAGTATTTTGTAAACTTTTCTCTTTTGTCTGAATAATAACTGAACAGCAACCAAGAATTGGCTTAGGTTTTTACCATGACAAATATAGTAACAAATACATAAGGAAAAAAGAAAATCCTGCCTTCAAAAATTTCCAATCCAGAATATGAAATACACACACACACACACACACACACACACACAATAAAGCATTCCAACATCCAACAGCCCAAAAATCATTTTATCAAGTGCAAGATACAATTTCTTTTGAATACCATAATTTTACGAAATGAATTGCCATTCACATGTAATGCTCCATACTACCACTAGTATTTTGATAGGAATAAAAAATGGTCTAATTAGCCAAAAAGGAATGCATAATATAGCACTTTGGAGTCAGATAAACCTGAACTCTGATCTCAGAACTATCACTTACTGGTGAGTTGAGCAAGCTACTTTTCCTTCCCAAAGATTTATTTTCACCTATAATTATCTTAACTTCACAGGGCTGTTGCGGAAATCATATAGATTCACAAAACACTTACAAAACACAGCAAGGACCCAATAAATGACTGACATAATCATGGTGATTACAGATATACAATTTATTTTAGAATACTGCACACTTAGCACTCTACTTAACTGAAGATTACTTCAAATCTTGACCCTCCAATCATCCAAACTTCAATAAGGGGTTTTATATGTACTGCCTTCGCATGGGAGTAGGAAAAACAAAGATTTAAAGCATTTACCTTTAAGTTGACTTTCATATTGTGAAAAATTCATTTATCAATATCTATTTAATTTTCTTATTCTTAACAATTATGTCTAGATTACTCATAAAAGTTTCGAGTTATGAGTTATCTCTCTTGCTGACAAATTCTATAAGAGAGATAACATGAGCTTATTTGACTTTTAGTAAACATAGATAGAATAAAAGTATTACATGTAATGCTGACAACTTTGAATAAATACCTATTTTAGTTAAACCAACAACCTTAATCTAGTTATTGAATATTATCCTAGATCATGTAAACTTGAAAAACATTTAGATCAATTTCTATATTTCTGAATATATAATTGATTTATATAAATACTTCATTTTATTTAAACCAATTAAATAGAGCCCTTTACAAATTGACTTGGGGAATACCATCTGATGGTAGAAAAAAAATCACACATTTACAACACACACACATAAATATATATCAACAGAGATAGAAGTAAATAGAGATCTTTACTGTCTGTCAAAATTTTAGACATGAGATAGGCATGATATGCAAAACTCATTAGTTTATAAAAGAATAACTACCGGATATAAATTGTATTTCTAGCAGATGGAATAAGTTAAAGTTACCTATTCAGATGGCTTGAGGTAATATTTGTGGATAAGACCTAAAATTTACACCTAGTTTCCAAATATCCATTCACCCTTTTTTTCCCTTCTAATATGAATTACCTCCCTGAGGTCTGCATTTCAAAGAGATGGCTTAGATAAAAGTTTCTAGAGAAGCCCAGGTCGAACATTTATATCTCAAGGGCACAGGAAAAGTATACAAGTTCCTCCAAGAAGAACTTTCTCTTTTATCATGGCCAGAATTTTTACAATAACTACAAGTCTTTTGAGATAAATAGGGGAGGTTTTAGGATTGGTAAAAAAGATAGTGGGTCTTGAGTTGCTTCCAGAGCTGCATTTCTGTTCTTATAAAGACTCAATTTCTGAGACAAAGACAGTTCTTTTTAATTCCTCAAAGACCTGCATTGTGACCTGAATGACATCAAGGGGCAAATTCATCAATCCAACTACATTTTCTTCAATTTGCTTCTTTAGATGAAAAAGAAAATCTTTGACTAAAAGGGGAATCAAAAGATCCCTATGTTTAGATTTAGACCTTTGTCTTTGGAAAGTTCACTGCCCCCAGCCCTAAATAGATTTAACTTAGGGGAGAAGGTATTTTAAAATTTCCTATTAGGTTCTGAATATCAACTTCCAATTTGGTCAACTTTTGGCCTAGAGCTACTTTGGAAAAAAACATTTCAATAAATTGTCAGGTTTTAGCAGGGACAAACATCAAATATTTCTGGCAGTACTGAACAACCTCAAGGTTGCCTTGGGAAAAGCATCAAAGGAGTACAAAAGTTATTACCTTCCCCACATCCAAAACTGTTCCTAAAGATAGTTAAAAGAAAGACTGGGGGCGGGGAGGAAGACTGAGATAATTCCTCTACGACTTAGCAATAGTTAGTGGAATTCCCACTGCAACTACAGTGCAACTCACACTGCTGCCCAGCCATATCTAGCAGCAAATGGGATGCAACTGACATTCTTGTCTGATGATATTTTGGGCCCCGCAATCTGATGACTGCCAAGCCAAGTTCTCAGGACACAAAATGAGACAATCAAGAAGGCAATAGCTGTCTCTGGGAGAGAAAGGACTGGCAACCAATGGGTATAGATCTGGAAAGGTAAAGACAATGTGCAACTTTACCTTCATCTCTGAATTGGATGCTACAGACAGAGATCTGGGATAGCTGATTCTGGTAAGAATTCTCACTCACTCTGTGCTGGATCCAGCTTTCCCAGGATCCCATCTTCAAACTCTGGAACAAGTAGAATTTAACATACAAAGTGTAGCTACCAAAATTTGGCAAGTTTTTCTATTAATTTTATCATTGGCTATTTAAAGAAATAACTGGAAGTTTGCTGGAGAATCCCTCAGAGTAGCATCAGCCCTGCAAGGGACTCATAGGGAAGCCCTCCTTGAGGAGAGATATAAGGGTAACTGTAAAGCCACTAACTTGGTAGACTTTTGTTTATAGTCTCTAGCCTCTTCCAAGTGGAAAGGCAATTAGATTAGTAGACTGTAAGCACTGAGGCAAAGAAGGATAGAGAGGTGTTATAGGAGACATGTCAGTCTTACAATCTTTTCTTTTAGGTACCTGTTGTGTCCTTTTCATTAACCCTTTGCAATTAAACTTTTCATGAAGCTATTTTGGAATCTTGAAGCCTTCTGGAGTCTCTGCCTGCCAATTAAAATAAGTATCACATTCTGTTTGTTTGATTTGGGAACCCTCACTTTAAAGAGCTCTTTCTAAATGAATGATTTTGTCTAATTGGAATATTCTCTATAATTACTATTCTAATTCTAGGTCATCTTAGTAAGATTTTTCCATTTTTGTAAGTATCTATAGCTTCCAGGATTACATTTCTTAGTCATAAAATAAGCAGGTATGCTGGGAGGTGGAACATTCAATTCTTTGAAATTTGAGGATCCTCTTTTTAGGTGAGCCTTGAGTCTTGGAGCCAAATGAATACCTAAGGGAGATGTGCTTCTGGGTTGGGCATTTGTGGTGCTTTACAGTGTACCTTGTTGCACTGACACTTTCTTGAGTTTGTGGGTGACTTAGTGTCAATCTAACCCATACCCATAATCCATGTATCCTACCACAGTAGTCACAAAGTTAGGTAGTCAACCCTTTATCAGTATTTTAGTGCTAAACCAGTGCCCACCTATTTTTCAGCTTTGGTGTCTAAGATTCCCATCAGCAGTAGATCTGTTATTCCTTTCAGGAGATTTCTTTGTAGTGACAGACACCCTATTGGATTTTAATAGTCTGATTTGTGCCTACTTAGATTTTGATGAGACACTGGTCAAAAAAGTCTGAATTTCCCCCAGTCCCATTTATGCTATGGACTTACCTCAAGGTTTTGTGGGTCTCCTAACAGCTGTCATCTTGCTTTATTTTGACTGAGGCATAGCCATTACTTTCCCTTGAAATAATCCTGCCAGATTCAACCAGACATACCATTTCTGGCTATCTGTGCACAGTTCCTGAGAACTGGTAGGACCTCCCAAATGCATTTACCTTACAGATGAGGTTGGCCACAAACCCAAATGTTGCAGCCTACTAAATCTCACCATGAAAATCTGGAGTTTCTCATACACCAATTTTTATCCTGTAAAAAATGTGGAGACTCACACCACAATTTCCCATCAGAAGTATTAGAACAAACAAATTTGAAGAGCTCAAAATGCAAAATAAGCAGAGTTTTATCTGAGAACAGCTTACCAGAGATCCAGAGAGTGCTGAAGAGGCATAAGAGGGCTCTGTGGGTATTTTCACCTGCTCCCAGGAGCCATCTTCAGAATCTTCAGCAGCTGACTTCAGGTACCATCTCATCACCAAGACTGCCAAATGACAAAACAAAAACAATTTAGTAATAAGATTGATATTCTTTATTCAAGGGAAAATAATATATGGATTGGGGCAATACAGTGTCTCACCAGCAGGGGACTATTGTTCCCCCTAAACTGACTTTTATAAAATTATAGCATACTGCAATTTTGAAAGTTCTGGGTTCCAACTGAAAGAACAGATGTTTGAGAGAGAACAGTGTTGTTTGCATATTGTTAATAATTTTAAAAATCTGACTTTAAATATCAAGAATGAAAGTATGTATAAACATAGAACATGGATGTAACTCATAATATATAAAATAGGGAGAATAAGTGAGGAGATAAAAGCTGTTTCCTTGTCCTAAAATGGTAAGAAAGGGAAATCAGAAAGGACACAACTGGAATTTAAACACTGATGAGTCTCTGAGAATGAGCCTAAGCTATAGGCAAAGCTCTGGCAGTTAATTGGAACAATAGAAATTGTTATGCATGGATCTCTCCCACATATGGTTATAAGAATCCATAGCAGAAAGAACTATAACTTAGCATCCCAAATTGCTCAAGAGATTCCAGTTTTATAGAAAATCACCATTTACATCAGAATTCTGAGTAGTAGAATTAAAAAGCTTAGATAAATATAAAAGTAAAAACATTTGACCCTCTTCAGGATAACAAGGAAAACCCTGTCTGTAATTCCCTGCTTCTCCTTCCACCCAAAAAGCACATAATGGCTGAGAGGATTAATGGGCAACAGAAGATCTGACATTAGAATGAGGAGGATGAAATATCCCATGGAGACATCTGTTAGTTCCATAACAGTGTCTGAGAAGGAAGAAGAAAAAAAGGAAGTATAGCTGAGAGGCTATGAAGCAGGGAACATTTTTTTTGGGGGGGGGGGCAATCTCACAATGCCAAAGACAAAAATTAGATCCCAGGGTCCATCAAGACAAAGGAAACTTTTTACAGACACAGAGTATTTAGTTTGTATTCCCAAAGGGATATGCTCCAGGAGTAAATGTGAGAAATAAATTGGTTCTCACAGAGATTCAAGACCAATTTTGAATAAGATAAAATTATAATCGGATTAGCTGCATCAGCTATAATTTACCTACCAGAAGGAAAAGAAAAATCCTCTCTAGAGAAAGGTAATGTAATCTAAAAACATAATATTACATCTAACAGTTTTCATTACAGAGCATGGCACTCAATAGAAAAGAGGAAGCATGGGGGGGAAAGGATAAAAGTTAACTGAAAATAAAATGAAGAGAAAAATCAGTTAATAGAAACAGACCCACCAGAGATCCAAATATTAGAATTTGGAGAAAATAATTTTAAAACAAAAGATTAATATGCACAGCTATTAAATGACAATATGAAGGATCTTAGCCAAGAACTACAACTATATGAAATAATCAAACAATAATTTTAGAATTGAGAAGTGAAAATAATGAAAATCTAGGTTTTCTAAAAGATTAGACAGTTCTAAAGGGAGAAGCAGTGAATTAGAAGGTGATTCAGAAAAAATATCCAATCTGAAGTACAATGAGATAAAAGAATGGAAAATAAGAGAAATGTGTAAAGATACAGGAGTCATGACAAAAGGGTCAGTAATGGGTATTTGGAGTCCATAAAGGGGAGGAGAGGAATAATGAGATGGAGGCAATATTGGAATATAAAATGGTCACAAAACTTTAAAAACTGATAAATCCTCCAAAAGCATTACAAACTATAGTAAGATACATCCAAATAAAATCAGTTCGTGGAACATTATGGTTAAAATGTCTGAAAATCAAATACAAAAATAAGTGTGAGTGAACAGGAGGTACAAAAGGGAAAGAATAAAAAGACAAAGAAATGCCTGGTTAACAGAAAACGCAGACAAGTTGGAAAATAAAAATTAGTAATTTTAACAAACATAGCTTGATTATATCATCCATTAAGACAAATTTTTGTGTGATTGAATTAGAAAAAATCCCCTGAGCACTCTATCAAACACATACTTAAAAGAAATGTTACATAGAAAATAAGAAGGTGGAAGTTCTATCAGGAAAATAATAATAAAAATGAAACTGGGGCAGCACAAGCAATATTTTAGGAAAGCATTTAAGGAAAGAAAGTTTAAACTGGAAATTTGAGCTACCACACCAAAATGTGGGTTCTTTTTTAGTCACACAGAAATTAAACAGTGGTGTAACTTTAATCAAATTTTCAGTAAGAATTAAAGGTAAAAAGAAAAGTAGTAAACACGCTGGTGAATTAGCATTCAGGCAGCAAATATAGGCTGAATTTGAACAGAAAGACCATTGACAGCATTTGTTTTAAACATTCAACAAGTGCTCCTATTTTATCATTTAATATCTTCCTCATGGGTTTCTTGAGGATCAAATGAATTAAGGCCTGATGTATTACTATTGTTTGAGTACTGTCCCTTGGAATAATATTTTCTAGAATAAATATTTCACTCCCTTTGTCTTACCTACTGCAATTAAGTATTCTTAAAAAATTATGATGACCCTATCTTATTCTGATTTAAGTTATTTTCCATGTATTATAAAATGTGATAAGAGCTCAATTCCATTCAGTCTGGAACAGAATACCAAATAGGATGTTTCTTCAAAATGAAATAATTCTTAAAATAAGTCCTTCAAACCATTCAGGCAGGTATTAGAATCCCCATCTTGCAGATGGAGAAATTCAGACCTAGAGAATTCAGAGGATTTATCTAAAATTACACACCAAAAAAGTAAAGCAGGACCTGGGTTGATATTTTCTAAGTCCAGTGGTCTTTAAGTATACTCATAACTAAATAATTAGACAAGTCCTTAACTTAGGGGTAACTAGGTATAATAAATTATTGTGATATAAGAAGAATGTATCCACAATTAGTTAATTTTCTATAAGTTCAACTTGAAACCAACGTTATCCAATTAGAGCTCCTCCTTATGGAAAACATTTCTGACATTCACTAATTCATTTCACTTGATGGCATTTTACCTCACCCTAGTTCCTCTCCCACCTTAGGTATCTAGCATTTCCTAAGCCTGCACAATAATGATATTGATAACAATTATTGTATGTAATTATATAAAATTATATTTATATTATATGTTATATAATATAATTATTATTTTATTATTATTCAGATAGCAAAGTTGGAGGCTCAAAGCACATTTATCTGGAACATCACAACTAAAATTAGAGTACAAGAACTCACTCAGCATTGTCCCATTACAGTTTTCTTATTATTCTACCATTTTTATTCTATTTGCCTTACTCTTCTAATGGATCAGGCCCTGTTCAGTCTCCATTTTCTCAAATCTATTCCATATCCCATTTCCAGATGATATTCCCAAACTACCTGATTCCCCATTGTCTGGCTAATAAAAAGATGGTCTCCTCAGCCTACTGATCATGTCCTCTCCAAACAGCACTTTTAGCCAAAACTCCACAGTGCCCTAACATTTTAGCTCTAGCTGCTTGGTTCTAAAAGGGATCCTACACAAATATTGCACTTTTTGCTTCTGCTTGAGCTACTCATTCTGTCTGGAACATCCTACTCAATCATAGTTCAAATTAAAAAAAGAGAAGATTTTATGGTATTAACATGTTGAGGAGCGGTCAGTTACAGAAACATGTCTATGTAACTAATTTAAAACCAAAGGGATTTATTACAGTGTACTAAATGGCTTACTGCTGAGGGTATAGGCTCTAATCAATACCACTGAAATAGACCATCAGTTGTCTTTTTGACATGAAGGCCACTGGTTCCAGACACTGCCATAGGGAAGTGCCAAAATCAGGAGATGTGACAATCTAGATGTGATCACCACTGTGGGAGGCTCAGCACCACACTGAGACAGCTAGAATTGTAAGGGTCGACCATCCAAGAGGGCAGTCAGTTGGGAGCCTTGGAACACCACACCTGTCAAGGAAGACTCTGAGAGACCAGTTCCATGCAAAACCAAAGGGTTTATTCGAGAATGCTCAGGCTCACAGCCTGACCCCAAACCAGTCAGCGGCTGAGAACCCCGAGTCTTTTAGGGGGTGGCCTTATATAGAACTACATTGTCTGTTACAGCAGAGCCCGCGCATCGACAGCCAATTACTTTGTAACAAATTATACATTTTATTAATCATCGCTACAGGAGGTTGCATGTCTTATTGTGGCAAGCTGCATTTGTTGGAAGCTTTGGACAGGTTGCCAGGGGTGGCGGTTTCGGTTGGGTCCCTACCTTCAGACAATGGAGTTTGTGGCCTGGTTTTAACGTTCGGGAGAGTGGGGGCCTTTGCAGCAGACTTTCAGAATAACAAATTTGATTCCACATGTTCTACTTCTCAAACAAACCCACTCCTGGGGCTAATGGCAGGATCCTAGGATCTCTGACAACTCTACCAAGGAAGAAGGAAAATTGTTTCATGATTGAACTTAACAGCAGAAACCGCGTAATCAGGCCTTCATTTTAGTTCTGTCTTCCAAGTCTTGCATGCAGGATATTGCTGGTCAAAGGTAAATTGTATAGGACCCTAGTTACAAAGGCTTATGAGAAATGTAATTTTTACATGTCCAGCTTCTTTGTTATGGGAAGCACATTAGTAAAAGTGTAAAATAGATGTTGAGTGCTAAGAAACCTTGACTGCAATTTTCTCTCCATGGTGCCCATAATACACACACCATGAATATGCTTCAAATGACTACTCCCTTCTTTATGTTCCTATATTCTTTAATTTCTACATTTGCACATGTTCTCTTCAAGTATGTGTGTATTCATCTACTGGATTGCAAATTCCTTGAGGACAAGACATTGTACCCTTCTACAAATTTTTGGATTCCATACTGTCTTTCAGAATGTAAATGTTGTTTCTCTATGAGATTTTGTATACTCACAATAGAGATATTTAATAAACATATGTTGAATAAATGAATGTGAATATATTTAGGAACTTGGAAGCAAAGAATAGGTCCCTGAAGCAAGATAAATGATAATGATTTTTAGAAGGGAAAATTGTACCCAAGACTTTGATGACTCAGGGTGGAAAAATAACAGATTAAGAATTATAAAACAACTAAGAATGCAGAAAATTCACACAAAGAAAACAGATTTATCTATATAAGATTATTCTAGAATCAATCCCTTAATGATTCTGCTTTTTGCTTTATTCAACAAGAAGAAAGAAAAATATGATATTAAAAAGTCTCCTTTTCTGGGATTTTTAAAAAATAAAGAATTAAAATAGACTTACAAGATGAATACATTCTAGAAAATCTAACATATAGCATAGTGACCACAGTTAATTTTATTGTATTATATGGACATTTGCTAATACAATAGACCTTAAGTGCTCTCACCATACCAAATAAAATAATAACAACCATGGGAGGTGATGGATATGTTAATTAACTTGATTGTGTTAATCATTTCACAATGTGTATGTTTATCTCAAACCATCACATTGTACAACTTAAATAGACACAATTTTTGTCAATTATACCTCAATAAAGCTGGGAGAAAGTTTTATAATTAATACCTGATGTGATTGGGGGTCATGTGACAATTTTCAAAAGGATGACCAATGCAATCAACCCTTCATTATATTTTACCATATGAAAAAAACATAAGGGCAACTTTATACAGCAAGTTACATCACCCACTTTCTGTGTACCACCACCAGTGTATCACTGATTAACACGGTGACGATATTTTGATCTGCAAGTTTGAAGAGCATAATTTAAATATGTTTTTAATATGAACCTTAGAATATTATGTGAAATGTACTGGTTGCTATGGAAACACATTTATTTTTTCTTTATAAACAAATCCGGCCCAGTTGTTCAACTGTACTTTATAGACGACCTCTCATTTTACTCATTCTTTAATCTAAACTCTTAGGAATATAAAATTCTCAAAAGCCATTATTATTTTATTTTCAGCAATAAACAGCTGTAGAGTGGGAAAGACTTCTCAGAGTTCAACTTTTCTCTTAATCCAGTCTATTAATATTATGTAATTTTGAATAACTTTTTTAAAAAGTTATTTCACAAGGGCACCTTTTGAAAAATGTGTAATGATAATGGATTAGTACAAAAATAATATTTAACCTCTGAAAACATCTTAATGATTCTTGTCACTGTTTTAATGTAGCACTGCATTTTCTTTGCCTATTATTAATGAGACACTTTATAAATTAAAATGGAAAAATCTTCAAATTAACAGCTGCCATATATTAACTTACTCAATCCATTGTAAATTGAAATGGAAAAATCTTCAAATTAACAGCTGCCATATATTAACTTACTCATGTAATCTTTCTTCATTGTAGTCATTATTATCATTCTCAGAGTCATGACTCATGTCACTGTTGTTTTTTTTTTTTTTTTTTATGCACGTCTGTGGCACAATCAACTATTAGTCACCAATGCCTTTCTTCCTTGTTCTGTAAGAACCAACACATAATCAGCTAAACAGAATAAAGATATTCCTTAGCCTGTCTTATAGGTGTAGCCATGTGATGAACTTCTGGCTAGCAGGATGGAAAAGGAAATGATGTGAGCAACACAGTCCTAAGAGAAGGGCCCTTTTCCTCTGACGGAATATGGTCCTGCTGGTAAGCCATCATGACCGGAAGGATGAAGGCTGGAGCCCACGTGTTGGAGCTGACTGTTAAATTTCAGGGATTTTTCAAGCCAGTGGCTAAGCCACTGATAGCTTAAAATCAGCAATATGGGGTATTTGCACTACAATAACCAACAAATACCACAAATCAGGGTGTTTTTTTTCCCCAGAGAACCAGTTTACCTACATACCTCTCACAATATACAAAGGATAGTGAGAGCAAGAGACAGAAAGCATCTGGGTGGTTATATAATCATGGTATCAGATCTGGACTCCTTATGCCTAAAGTATTACATGAGTAAGAAATAAATTCTAAATTGTTTAAGCTACTGTTACTAGAGTATTTGTTACAGATGCTGAGCATACTACATAATCAAAATGACAACAATACCTTTAATTATACATCTAAAAATTATTGCCATTCTCTGACAGCCTACATGATCTGTCAAAGCTATGTATGTTTCACACTTGAAAATCAGTCTTATATATAAATTACTGATAAATATATAATTTCAAATATGTAATATCTGAAAACTTAAAATAAAAGACTATAATAAACACATATAGGTCTTTTACAAAAACCAAAACCATGTGAGAAGAAACAGTTGCAAATACATTTACCATTGAGGTTGATACCACTGATGTGATTTAGCAAGAAACTTAGCATGTGCTTTCCAGAAGTCCTTGCAAAAGGAAACACAAGGGGATTGTGTAATCCTTATCAACTCAAAAAAGATGAGATAGCATCTGCTAAAATGAAAGAAAAATTTCACCAGCACCACATGTACAAAGAGTACTTTCATGAGTTCTTTCACAAGAGTAACTAAGCATTGTTTTCAAAATTAACCAACATTAAAGATGGAAATGATGCATTCTAAGAACTCATCTAAAACTGTAGCTTTATGAAAGCCTAATTTGATCAAAAGATAGGACCCAAC
The DNA here is from genome assembly GCA_004023965.1 of Spilogale gracilis. Classification (NCBI taxonomy): domain Eukaryota; kingdom Metazoa; phylum Chordata; class Mammalia; order Carnivora; family Mephitidae; genus Spilogale; species Spilogale gracilis. The sequence continues at coordinate 37,644 of PITA01006672.1, forward strand.
ACACATACATAGATTTATTATTTTATAATGCCACCATTTTTAAACAAAAACTGGATTTTCCAATTTAATAGCCTATATTTCCCAAATGACTTAAATGAATATGGTGTGTTTTTCTAAATGGAAATCTTTATCAAAATAGGATCTGTGTTTTGAGACTAAAGTACTATTAACCATGTGCCTCAGACTCAGATAATTTTAGAAATGTGGAGTAATAGTAAATTTGACATACTTATCAACCAGAATATGTATTTAAAATTGCATACATATTTTACATCAACATAAAAATGTTCCATGATTTTTATCAACCTAGAAAATGTTGAAATTTATTTAAAATGTAAACCTTTACAAACTTTAGTTTATTAAAGTACATTTTATGAGCAAATCAGTTTATTAGACTAAATAAGTTTATTCATAATATTCCTTTTTGTTTGTTTAAGGTAACCAACAGTGATCTTGGTGCAAATGCTAGAGTTTGGTTCTCATTTGCCCTGGAGAACTTCACTTTATAAATCATCATGGACCTCCTAGGTAGTCTCAAAAGATCACAGTGCAATTAATTCTTCTAAAAACAAAGATAAAAATAATCTTTCAAATAAGAACTTTGTCATTTACCTCTAAGAGCCATACTTTCTTGAATGTAGCTTTCACTTTGGAATAAGAAAGCAGTTTAGACACCTTAATATAGCCAAGGGACAGTTGTGATGGAATTACACTGTGATTCTGTGAAAAATTTCTCATCAACATTATGAAAAGACTGGCAAATATTATCTGATTATTCTGTATTATTACTTAAGAGTCCATAGCATTTAGGGCTATAATTACAGGGCATTTTTAGCCTACAGGAAACATCAGAGCCTAAGGAGTGTGGAGAGGATGCTTATATGAAGGCATGTCTAGAATTGGTATTAGAGCATGCTTTCAGTGAAGGGGATGTTAGCGGATGGGTAGTGGTAATAGGGATAAGAAGTTGGTTACAACTACAGGGGTCACTGGCCTAAGAAGCTAGTATATTGGCAATGACAGAAGCTGGGTTCTCATTGTCAGAAAAGAGTTCTAAATATGAAAAGGAAAAACAAACAAACAAAAACTAGCATGAATCCTGTGATATTGAATTAGTATTAGTATTGGCATGGAATTAGTATTGATGTGAATTCATGGTGTTGAGTGGATGATAAAGATATAGATAGGAAGACAGACAGATAACCAAATGCATATGTCTGCATATGTGTGTGTGTTATATTCCCTTCTTCATAATATGTATTTGAATATACATATTTGTATATATATTTATATATGCATATATGTAACTTATAAAAATATACAAATTAGTCCCTTGCTGTGTCCTCTCAGAGGGCTGAGGAGCAGCAATATCCCAATGGTCACAAGTTCACTTGACATCTAATCTTGATATTCAAATATGATTTTTTTCTGAAAAAAAAAAGTGAATGTTTTTTAAATGGTAAATTCCAGGTTTGGGACAGAGATAGCACAAGTGAGCCTATACTTTATGTGAAAGTAAGAGAGTGCTCAAAAAAAGCTAGGTCATGCTGCCAAATGGATGTAGAAACCATGTGAGGGGGCTTTTCCTGGCCAGATCTAAGAAAACTTGAGTATCAACATAAACAATGGCATTAAAAGTTCATACTTCATTAAATAAAACATAAATCCATGACTCCCTACTTTAATTTAATTAAAGTGAAAAGATAAAATTTTTTCTTATAGAACAACACTAATCAAGAAACGTAGAAGGAATGATGGAATTAAAAATCATCATGGGCAAGCATCATAATTCAGCTGAGAAGCATCAATGGATACTAAAACAAGTTCGTGAAAACTTTATGAGAAATGGGGTACTTATTTGTTGTCAAAACACCTCCCATATAAAATAGTTGTAAATTACAAAGGGAAAAAAATTATAGGGTAAATCTGACAAACTTGTTTTATCAAGTGATGAAATCAGTTAACAAAACAAATCAAAACTGTGTGCCACCTGAGCAAGAGCAAGAGAACAATCCTTCACATTTCCTTATATATTCAGGCATGTATTTTTATGTATTTTTATACATGCCCCTGGATATATAAGGAAAAACTACTAGTTAAACCAAAGTGTGAAAATTCTATGAAATAAATGGCTTGAATTTTCAAAAACTACATGGTCATGGAGTCCAGGAAACATTGAAGAGCTATTCTAGATTTAAGGGGACTAGAGAGACACAGCCACTATTGAAACATGCAATCCTTTACCGGATAGTTTCATTGTAAAGGACATATTAGGTCATTTGGTGAAAGTTTAATTGAGTCTGAGTATTTGATGATAACAATGTATCAGTGTACCCTTATTTGTTTTTTGATTTTGATGGCTGGATTGTGGTTATGTAGGAAAATGTATCTTTTTCATAGGAATTACCTACCAAATATTCTTGGGTAATAGATCATTATGTTGGCATATTACTCTTAAATGGATCAGGAAAAAAAATCTTTAAAAAAATTTTATTTATTTATTTGACAGAGAGAAACACACTGAGTGAGGGAACACAAGCAGAGGAAGTGAGAGATGGAGAAACAGGCTTCCTGCCAAGCAGGGAGCCCGATGCGGGGCTCGATCTTGGGACTCTGGGATCATGACCTGAGCCGAAGGCAGACACTTAATGACTGAGCCACCCAGGCACCCCAGGAAAAGTCTTTTATACCATCCATGTACCTTTTCTGTAAATTTGATATCATTTTAAAATAAATATAAACTATATATGAACTCATAAATTCTTCAGTTCTAATAGGTAAATAAAAATATGGAAAATCTGTGGTTAAAGTACTGTTTAAATATTGCATAAAGTTTGTTTCTAGTAACTTATAATATTTTCTTTATTCTTAATCAAGCCTTTATTTTTTGTGTGACAAAATTATGGCTAATCCATGCAGAACCAAGATCTCACATTAGAAGCCAGAATAGTGGTTACTCATGGTGGTAAGGGAAGGCAAAATTGACGGGAAGGTGGCACAAGAGTACTTCTCTAATTTGCTAGAATCGCCATCAAAATTGCAACAGCCTTTTTCATAGAATTGGAAAGACCAATCCTCAAATTCTTATGGAACTGCAAGGGGCCCTGAAAAGGCAAAACGATATTGAATAAGAAAAACAAAATTAGAGGATTATATTTCCTGACTTCAAAACTTACTGCAAACCTAAAGTAATTAAAACAGTTTGGCGCTGGCATAAGGGAGACATACAAACAGATGTAATAGAACACTGAGACCAGAAATAAACTCTCACATCAAATCAACTGAACTTTACAAGCATGAAGTGGCCATTTAAATGGGGAAAAGAGTCTTTTCTATAAATGATGCTGGGAAAACTGCATATCTACATGCAAAAGAATGAAGTTGGACCTTTACCTTACAACAGGTATAAAAATTAACTCAAAATGAACCAAGACTTAAATTTAGGAGCTAAAATTATAAAACTCTTAGAAAAAACTTTGTGAAAAATCTTCATGACACTGGGTTTGGCAATGACTGCATGGACATAACCCCAAAAGCACGGCATAAAAGAAAAAATAGATAAATCGTATTTCATAAAAATTAAAACTTTTGTGGCATCAAGGAATATTATCAAAAAGGGATAAACGAACTACAGGAAAATATTTGGAAATTTTATGTCTAATAAATGATTAAAATCCAGAATATATAAGGAACTCCCCAAATTCAGTAACAACAACAAAAAATCAAACAGCCCAATTAAAAAATGGGTAAGGGACTGAAACAGACATTTTTGCAAAGAAAATAAACAAATGGCCAATAAGCACACGAAAAGATACTCAACATTATTACTCATTAGGGAAATGCAAATCAAAACCACAATGAAATACCACTTCACACTTACTAAGATGATTAAAAAGGAATGGAAAATAAAAAGTATTAGTAAGGATGTGGAGAAATTAGAGCCCTCAATATTCCTGGTGGGAATGTCAAATGGTGCAGCTGCTATGGAAGATAATTTGGTGGTTTTTTGAAGGGTTACACATAGAATTCCTAAATGAACCACAAATTCCATTTTTAAGTATATATCCATAAGAATTGAGACCAGGGATTAGAAAAGATATTTGTATGCCAGTGTTCATGCATTATTCACAATAGCCAAAAGATGAGAAAAATCCAAGTGTCTATCATCAGATAAATGGATAAATAAAAAATAGATAAATAAAACGTGATACATATGTATAATGGAATATTACTTAGCCATAACATGTTATACTACACTATATACTATAATATGAATGGATCATGTAAACATTATGCTTAATGAAATCAGCCAGACACAGAAGAACAAATATTTTATGATTTATAATTTATGAGGTACCTAGAATAGGCAAATTCATAATGCAGAAAATAAAAGTTTCTACAAACTAGGGGGATAGAAAAAGGCAAGTTATTATTTAATGCAGGTGTGTGTGTGTGTGTGTGTGTGTGTGTGTGTGCGCACACACACACGCCTGTGTCTATGTCCAAATCTCCCTTTTTATTAATTGGATTAGAGGTCCACCCTACTTCACTATGACCTCATCTTAATTAATCATGTGGGCAATGACTCTATTTCCAAATAAGGTCATATTCTGAGATACTAGGGGTTAGAACTTCCACATACAAATTATGGGAGGGCAAAATTCAATTAATAAAAATTACCTTTCCTTGTATTATTTATAAAGATAAGCTTTTCAATAGATAAGCTTTCTTCTTTCTTGGTAACACCAATACTGTTGAAGTCAATAATAATGCAGGACCACCCATGTGTTTGGGTCATATTTTTACATGACATCATACATTTTGCTAGAAATTTAATTCTGAGCTTTATTTTCAGTTCATTATATAAAGTTTATATTTATTCTTAAGTAAATACGTGCCCAGATGTACTGTATTGTTTGATTTACTATATTATTTAATAATAAAATAAGTGTCTGAAACTCAAAATAATTTTCAGGAATTGTCTCTGCTATAGTCTCTATTTTTATTTATTGGAAGTTTCTTCTTTTTTTTCTAAGATTTTATTTATTTATTTGAGAGAGAGAGAGATAGCGAGAGCAGGAACATAAGCAGGGGAAATGGGTGAGGGAGAAGTAGGCTTCCCACCGAACAGGGAGTCCAATGTGGGGCTTGATGTGGGGCTTGATGTGGGGCTCGACCTGAGCTGAAGGCAGAGGCTTAAAGACTGAGCCACCCAAGCACCCCAGGAAGTTTCTTTATAAAAAGCCATGATGAAGGTATCTTTCTTTTGCAGGAACGGCAGGAATTACATGAAATGTTTTAATATATCCTTTGATAGTCACCTACCCATCCATCACTCTTCAAGGGCAGCTAACATTCCAAGTGATGGGATCCACCTCATCTGTTCTACTGCAGCAGCAGTTGGAAGCCTTTTTCTGTAATCACTGTAGTAAAAAGAGAACTTCCAATAACCACTGGAAATCATTCTAGCACACATGTTAAATACATTACTCAATAATAAAACTATTTAAATTTTTCATCCCTGAAAATAAATTCAACAATTATGGAGGCCATGTGGTACTCTCAGAATAAGTGTGAAATCCTCTTTGATGCTAAGACATACTGATAAAAATAATTAATCACCCTATGAATACTGTGATTTGGTTCTTTGAATCCTCTCCACAAAACACTTATTTTTTGATTAGACAGATCAGATTTTTGTTATAGAGAATAATAATAACCATCTGTTGAATTAAGTAACTATTTGGACTTCACATTAAAATAGAATAATCTCATATCTCAAATACATAAAAAGTAGGCTATAGAGAGAGCTGGCCTATGGCTAGAAAACCAGCAATGAAATAATGAAACATTTTTTCTTCTCTCCTCTATCAGAAACTGGCATTCCAAAGTACAGAGTGTCCTTTCCACTCCTCCCAGAATGACACAACTAACATTTATACAACCTCAAGCCCGGCAGAACATTAATAAGCAAAATCTCCCACTCTGACTTTATAAGAGAAATAGTCTGTAACCAGGACCAATAGGGTAGAAAGCCACCAACTTTGTTTGAAAAATCTGAGGCGGGGGAGGGGAAGTGCTCTTCTGGCCCCAGATAACTTCTGCACGTCTAGTCCAGAAACCATTAGCATTTTGAAGTCAAGAGTTATTTCCAGGAAGTCACAATAAAAAAGGATTTGCCATAAAGTATAAAAATGTAATAAAGCATTATCAAGGATTTGTTAGCCAAATTTTTAATGCAGCTGTGGGAACTGAGGAAATGAGACAGGGCAAGTATATCCTGACGGGTAATTAAGGAGGAAAGGCCCAAAGCACTCAGCTCCAAAGGACAGGCTGAGGGTGGTGCTTCAGAGGCAGAGTCTGGACTCTGAAAACCTGGGGAGACATATGTAGGTTCTTGCAGAATGAGGAGAGAGTGAGGTATTCCATGAAGCTCACTCTGTGTCTAGGCCAGGAACTTAAAAGAATAAAATTTAGAATTAATACAGTGAATCGCCAAAGAGCTTATTATTTGTCATGTGAAACATATTTACTTAGAACATACTGAAACAGAATACTGTATCAAGTAGATGATCCCAACTAAGGTTAAATGAAGGGACAGGAACTAAAAAGAAAATGCAGCCCCTAGCATCCAGGAACGGGCACAGCACTGCCAGCAAGGCCTTTCTACTCTCCTGGTGAACATAATCTCACAGAACATCAGTAACAGACAAGGGCACTCTGTAATTATGAGGGATCAAGGCAAAAACAAGACTGCTCCATAACATGCTGGAACACCGATAAAACATGAACACTCTCCAAGCACAAAATTCTAAACATTCCCCATTACCAGCCAACATGAATTTAGCAATCACTGCTTTACTTTTGCTCTACTCTATCCTCCCTAAAGATAAGATTTATTCAGAGCTCAATCATAGAATTGTCCCCTATTTCTGATAACAGTCGATATATAGCAAACTCCCAATTCCTTGGACTCTTCCCCAAATCACCCAACCAAAGTCTGAATCCTACAATAAGTCCATTTTAGCACCCTATTTCCAAGGTACCCAATAGTCCTCCATGGTGTGCATTCTCTCACATTGTAATGAGTAATAAACCTAAGTTGCTCAACTGCAGATACATTCCTGGTAGCTGTTGGCTAGGACACTGAAAAGGAGTGCTGAAATTTCCCTAAAATTAAATTAAATTATTTAGGATAATTTCTGCTACTAAAATATGAAGCCTCACTTATTCCATCTTTATAATACTTTAATGGCAACAACAGAGCTTTAATGTGGCCTTAAGTAATCTATTAACCACTTCATTTCTCCCCTCTTTATATAAACTGCTTCATAAACAAATTTTGACTTCCAAGTAGAAGACTAATATGTACCTTAGTTAAAATGTTAAGGAACTTATACTATGCTTTTATTATAGAAAAAAGACTACCAGAGCAACTATGTAAAAAATAAACTTGAAAAATTATCAGACAGTATCTGTTTCTCTGAGTTATAAATACATCTTTTATAAACACCTCTATCAAATCACACCTCCGTGTGTCTGCCCTGTGTAGTACCTTCCCTATGTTGACTTTGGGCTTGGCCATATATTTTGTTTTGCCCAATGGGACATTAGCAGATGCTATAATTTTTTCCTTTCCAAAATTCATGGGTTGAAGCCCCAAACCCCAGTATAATTCTATATGGAGATAGGGCCTCTGAAGGTCACTGAAATTAAATGAGGTCATAAAGGTAGAGTCTCAATCGAATGGGACTGGTGTCTTTATAAGAAGAGGAAGAGACACCAGGTATGCATATGCATGGAGAAAATGATAAGTAAGAACACAGTACGAAGCCAGACATCTACAAGCCAAGCAGAGCGTTCTCATGGGAAACACTACCCTGCAGGTACTTTGATTTTTAATATGCAATCTCCAGAGAAATGTGAAAAATACATTTCTGTTCTTTAAGTTACCCAATCTGTGGCATTTTGTTATATCATCCCTAGCAGACCAATACAATATATACTAGGAAAGCAGAGACTTGATAAATATTTGTAACTCAAAACCTTCTTGGGACCCTAAAACCACTATGCTGTGAAGAAGTTCAAGTTTAAGAGACTGAAAGATCATGTAGAAGTGAACCAAGAAACTCAACTAACACTGAGAATGGAGGCCACAGACATATGGGCCTAATCAAGCCATGTCTGCCATCTGCCAGGCCTTTGAGCCATCCTTGATGAGGTTCCAGACGTCATTGAGATGATGTCTGACCCAAATTCTTGACACACAGAGCCATAAGCAAAAAAAGAAAAGTATTATTTCAATCTCCTAAATTTTAAGGTGGTTTGTTAACATAGCAACTGACAAATAAAAGAAATTGGTACTAGAAATGAGATGCAATCATAGCAAACACCTAAAACATGTAACATTGCCTTGGTGACTGGGTGGTGGGTGTGAAGTCTTGTATTATTGTTCTTCAGTGAAAAAGAATCACTAGGAGATATATACACACACAGTCATGTGCACATGCACCCCCCAACACACCACAATATAAGAGACAGATTTCAGTGAATTGTCTCATGTAATTGTGATGGCCAGCAAGTTCTAAAACTGCACAGCAGTCTGGTAGTTTGGAGACTCAGGAAAGAGTTGACTTTGCAGTTCCAGTTTCAAGGCAGTCTACAAGCAGCATCCCTTCTTCACTGAAAGATTTTGGTCCTCTTTCTCTTAAGACTTTCAATAATTGTAAGCGACCCATCTTCACAATGGATAGCAATCTGCTTTCTTCAGAATTTATTCATTCAAATGTTAATAGCATATAATAGAACACAAAGAGAAAAAAGTAGGCAAAAAAATAATAGAACAGAGCATCCAAGAACTGTGACAACATCTTATGGTCTACCATATGTACAGTTAGTATCCTAGGATGAAAAAAGAGAATAGAGGGGCAACTGAGTGGCTCAGCTGCCACTCATGGCTCAGTCATTAAGTGTCTGCCTTCAGCTCAGGTCATGATTCTGGAGTCTCTGGATTGAGCCCCACATCAGGCTTCCTGCTTGGTGGGAAGCCTACTTCTCCTTCTCTTGCTCTCCCTGCTTGTGTTCCCTCTCTAGCTGAGTTTCTCTCTGTCAAATAAATAAATAAAATCTTTTAAAAAGAGAGAGAGAACAGAACAGGAAAAAAATGAAAATCAGAATCTGAGAATTTTCAAAAATTAATGAAGAACAATAAACCACAGATCAAAGAAGTCGATAATGCCAAATAAGATAAACATCCTTTAAAAACTTTAAGTAGAAGAGCAAATTCTACCCTAAACAAGCAGAAGAGATGAAATAATATACATAAGAGTCACAGTAGAAATAGTAAAGAAGACAAAGGTAATATCTGGTTAATCTTACAAGGGTAAACCATTTGATAAATATCTAGCCAAACTAGTAAAGAAAAAAGAGAAGACACAAATTATCAATATCAAGAATAAAAAAGGAGATCACTATAGACCTTCATACATCAAAAAGGATAATTCAGGACTATTTTTAAGAACTTTATATCAATATAATTTGATAATTTGGATTAAAAAGAAAAATCCCTTACAAAACACAAATTACCAAAATTCACTTAAGAATAAAAAGCATGCATGGCCCTACATCAATTGTCACCAAATATTTCATCAAAGGATGACATCATAACTATTTTAAACTTCATAGGCTATAGAATGTCTGTTTAAATAACTCATCCCTGCCACTGTAGTGCAAAAAATCCATAGAAAATACACAAACTAATGGTTATGGCTATTTTCCAATAAAAATTTACAAAAACAGATGGCTGGCCCACAACCCATAGCTTGCCAACCTTTGTCCTATTTCTAATAATTCAATAAATGATTACTGAAAGCCTATGATATAATGGGCATCATGTGAAATAAAGATACAATCTGAACAAAACAGATTCTCAGCTCTCAGAGATAGAATCTGAACAAAACAGATTCTCAGAGCTCTCAGGGTCTATGGTCTAGTCATTGATATAAATAAATGATTAGACACTTAAAATATGATAATTGTAACAATGTAAGTAGCTCAATATTCTGTACAAATGTGTAGGAACAAAGACATTTAACCCAGATTATGGGGCTCAAAAAAGTTTACCAGAAATAAGTTATATCTCCCCAGAAGATGAAGAGGAGATGGTATCTCTGGAACAAAAAAAAATATTAAAAAGAAACTATGGGAAATCTTAGAAACTGGGAAAAACTTCAGTATAAATGAAGTTTGAAAGGCAAATTGTAGGACATCACAAAAGGAACAGAGTCCACCTAAATTAAGCCATTGCTATAATTTAGGAGAGAATTAATCATGTTCTGAACAATGGTAGTGGAGTTGTGATGGCAGGAAGTGGGCAAGTTCAACATATAATTGGATGGATATAGAGTATAAAAGAGAGCCAAGAAATCCAGCATTCTGATGTAAACTGGGTATTGATGCCATGTTTCTATTAAAGGAACCCAGAAAGCATAATCAAACTACATATCTTCAAAAATGCTAGGGAATTCCAGGTATAAAATAAATAAACCCTGAGATGTAATATATGGCATAGTGAGTATAGTTAATAATACTGTATTGTATATTTGAAAGTTTCTAATACAGTGGATCATAAAAGTTCCCATAACAAGAAAAAAAACTACCTATTTTGTGGTGATGGATGTTAACTAGACATTGTGGTGATCATTTCTCAACATATATATACATATAGAATCATTATGTTGTACACCTGAAACTAATATAATGCTTTGTCAATTATATCTCAAAAAAATTAACAAAAAGGATAAGAAGTTAGGTAATTCAACATGTATATAATCTCTCCTGTGTAACAGGAACTAAGTTTTATACGTTACAGTCCAGTTGTTTGCCATCGCATAAGTTCATATAGTGCCTATACTTTTCTTTTTTCCTCCAATTATGAGTGATTTTTTTTTTTAGATTTTATTTATTTATTTGACAGAGAGAAACACAGCTAGAGAGGAAACACAAGCAGGGGGAGTGAGAGAGGGAGAAGAAGGCTTTCCGCCAAGCAGGGAGCCCAATGCAGGGCTCAAACCCAGGACATCATGACCAGAACCAAAGGCAGATGCTTAATGACTGAGCCACCCAGGTGCCCCAGAGAGTGATAGTCTTAAAGGAGTGTGTTTTCTATTTTTATTAAGTTTGTGTTCAGATCTAGGAATAGACCACAGCAAGCTTCCATGAGGAGAAACCATTGAAATCTTATCAGTCTACACTTCTTACTCAAATGCATGCCCTTTGCAGCAAATTATATGGTTTAGTCTTTAACTCCCTTCAATCTCATTATTCATATGGCCATACCACTGGATAAAGACATTAGTATATAAATTTAAGGATGTAAGAAATCAGACATCAACAATCAGATATTTCAGTATCTTCAAAACATATACAAAGAAAGTGGTGACAATGGCATTTGCTGTAGGTTTATATAGAAGAGGCTTAGGGGGTGCCTGGGTGGCTCAGAAACATATATATATGTTTCTCTCTGTCAAATAAATAAATAAAATCTTAAAAAAAAAAAAAAGAAGAAGAAGAAGAAAAGGCTTAGGAAGGGGATGAGATTAGGAGACTAGTTTTGATGTTGCATGTGCATAATTTTTTACACAAGATAAGGACAACTCAATTGTCCTTACTGATAGAGTCACCTCTGTATACATGTGTGTGTGGGAAGGGGGGGGATTGCCAGTGGAAATTAGGAAGACACTGAAACTCCCCTAAGATACACCTCAAGCTTCCTCTGAGTGGCCTTCTTCTTTCATTTTGGCTTAACTGAAGAAACAACTTTACAGAGTTTCATTTTTGTTGTGACCAGCTTTTAGGTATCAGAAGACTACACTAGTAGTATCTTTACTAAAAACCACTGAAGCAAAATTTGAACATTTAAAGAGAATTTTAAATGTAAGCAATGACCAAAAAAAAAAAAAAAAAAAAAAAAAAAAAAAAAAAAAAAAAAAAAAAAAAAAAAAAAAAAAAAAAACGCATACAAAGGCTGCAAATGTATGAAGATTGTGGATTGGTTGGGTCATCACAAGCTGACTTAGTTCAGCAGACATCTTAAAATACCTGTCGGGTATATAGACACCAAGGAATTATAATCTATTCTGTTAAAGCCAAAAAGGAAATAACACCCCCGCCCTTTTTGTTATGATTTTAGTGAATGGATTTTAAGAATACAGCACTGAGTAACGATGGGATAGTTCACAGAGAACCAGAATACCACTGGCACTGACTGAATGGCTTTTTTACTGGCCCTGTGTGACCTCTGAAAGGTGATTCCTGCCACCACAGCGAGTGTAGCAGAGGACAGCTAGAACAAAGGTAGAACAGCTGACTCTTTGAAATGGAGCAAATAGAGTTTCATGGAAAATTTGAGCACTTTAAAGCTATGTTCTTTAAAACAATGTCAGGCTGTTCCTAACAAACAGAGGGAATGAGTTAAAGTGATTTCCAGAATAACACAGTCCCCCAAACAACTGAGGAAGAGAATATGGGTTTAATCAGCATTGATCCTATTGACTCTAACACTAATCGCAATCTCTTACTTCACTAAAGTATAACTGCAATGCCACAAATAAAAACGAGGAAAACAAAAAAGCCTAAGCTACTCTTTCTAAAATGAAGTAAATATATTCCAATAACAAGTGCCTCAAATGTGCTGTTGATCTATGTTCCAAAATTTATTTTTTAAAAGAATAAATAGATAAATAAAACCTCAAAACTAAGTTCTTAGCTGTAGAATATAGTAATAGATGAACTTATTAGCTGCAAATCTGCAGAACCTGACTTTGACCAAAGGAAATCCAATTATGAATACAGGTCTCTATCAATAAAAAGCTAATCTGCTAACTGAATGAATAATATGATAGCATATTCTTGGGCTGAGGCTAGATGAACCAAATTACCAGAAATAGGTTCTAGGATTTTATTTCATTTTCAAACAAACTTCAGAAAACTTCAAACAAACTTCAGAAATTACAAAAAATACTTTTATAGTTAAATTTTCCCAGGAACCAAAAAAAAAGTATATCATTTGTTCTGTTCCTCCATTCATTAATTCAACATGCTTTAAATTACTCCTTATCTAGTATTTTACCTTCACCTCATATATTCAACATGGCCTGTTCAGATTATATTTTTGAAGAACCTATAAAGCAGACAATTTGCTAGAATGGAGGAAACTATTGTTCAATAAATACTCTCTAAACACTGTGCATTTAACACTCTTCTAGACATGTAAACTTTCACAGTAGTAAGAGATTCTTTGAGAGCTGAAGACTCAAAAGAAACTTACATCAAGAAGTTCTAATCAAGTTTTTATGTCATATATATGGAACTGTAAAATATCTATCCTACATATAGTTTCAAATTTTATAATTTACTGCAGATTCAAAAATTGCAGCTATTCTTTGAAAATTATAAATTCTTCTCATTATTTGGCTAGGGTTAGTCCACCACAATGGAAAAATTCATTATTTTTATGTCTCAAAGTATCTTCTTCCAAAGCAATAGTGTTTACCCTAGGATTGAGATAGCTAGCTAGCTATCTAAGGAGAAGGCACCTAACCCAGGATGCCTCCCATCTCTCAACCTTAAAATCCTCAACTTCTTTTGATGACATCTAGTGAAAGGTAATACAACATTTGGGGCGAAAGCTGCTTCTTACAATAGCTACAATTACTTAATCCTTTCCTACATATTAGAAACAATATATACATAGATTCTTTTCATTCTCACAATTGCCTTAATATGTAGAATTATGTTCCCCAATAAACACATGAGAAAATGGAGGCTTGAGAAATAAAATAATTGGTCTAAAGTCACATGATTATTAGCTGCAGGGTAATATGATGACTTATATCATATTTCTGAGTCTGACTCCAACCCCATGATCTTTATTCTGTGCCTCCTCCTACATAGGTAATACCAAGACAAAGATCAGTGCATCTGATTATCTTGTTACCCGTCATGCCTTGGCAGAGACTTCAAAGGGTTTGAATAAAAATAAGGAAGGTATTAAAAGATAGTATGACAGCACTAGTAAAGAACTCAACATGGGCTGTTGCTGCCAAGCACAAGAATTCTGAACTGGGACACGCCTGTCTCAGAAAGATAGGAGGGTAAAGATAAACTGTTCTCTCAAGTTTATTTAGGAAACTCCTGAGTTTGGAGGTAAAACCTATAATCTTTCTGTAAAAATTATGTCTGGATAATTCATTTGTTAACTGGACAGTATCAGGAAAATTTCACGTTTTTTATGCAGCAAATATTTATCAAGATAGATGTGTTAGAAGTGATTCTGATGTAATACGGTGGTGAAAAGACATACAGCCACCCATTTCTGTTGAATTCTAGGGCTAAGTAAAGTCACAAGGCCAACCCAAGCTTAAAACGGGGAAATAAGAGTGGATGAAAAAAGCAAAATAAAATTTGTGGTCATATTTTATCCAATACAATTTATTTTGGTATGTTACTACTTTTAATGTTTTCCTTATTCCATCTCTAGAAAGAAGTTAATTCTCTGGCAATAACAGTTGCTCAAAACTAACTAGCTAGACTCACTGCCTTTAAAGAAGCTTATATATTTAAATAATGCCTTTACTAACCTATATTAATTGATCATAACAAAACACAGAAGACTAGCAAAGACAAAGACGTCTGTAACAAAGAATATTCTCTGGGGATTATTTATAATCACAAGAGGAAACTCTCAAGAAAAATTATCCAAAACAGCTACTAAAAATTGAATATTTGCATATAATTTCAGTGTCATACAGGAACACTGTTTAACAGGATCACCCAAAAATAATTTAATTTCCTAGAAAACGTACCTTTGTTTGCTTTGCATTTTACTACTGATTAAAGCCAAGAGTTTGTGAAGTTACATGTTTACTTGCAGTTTTGGAAAACTGGAGCTATAAATAATATCTTTCTAGAAGAAAGGCAATCCCAAAGGTTGTAGTTTATCACCTTATCACCCTATAGAAATTAATCTGTTTTGTCCCTAACTTGGCAAATCTACTTCAACTTGTCTTTCTTAACAGACTGTATCAAACTCTGTTCCCTAAGTGCTCCTTGAGCTAGCTTTACCTTCTTCCTGATTCCCTCATTAATGATGTAAATAAATGTTCAGTATGGGCTCAATGACATTTGTAAGAAAATCTGGTTTCTAACTTTAAAAATTATCCTTTGAATGGATCTAGAGAATATAATGCTAAGTGAAATAAGTCCATCAGAGAAAGATAAATACCATATGGTTTCACCCATATGTAGAATTTAAGAAACAAAGCAAATGGACAGAGAAAAAAAGAGACAAACCAAAAAACAGATGCCTAACTATAAAGAATAAAGTGATGTTTATCAGAGGGAAGGTGAGATGGTGGATGGGTTAAATAGGTGAAGGGGATTAAGAGTATACTTACCTTGAAGAGCACCGAGTAATGCATAGAATTCTTGAGTCACTATATTGTAGCCCTGAAACTAATAGAACACTGTTAACACTATTAACTATACTGGAATTAAAAATATATATATCCTTTTTCAGTATAATGATAAAGTGGAGGTACAAAAGTAGTGTCCAGATTTCCTGGGGGATTAGATGTAAGGACTGAAGAAAAGAAAACCATGAAATATAACTTGCAAACATACGTGACTGCACAAATGTGAAACAATCACTTGTGAAAATAACAACACCATAAAGCCTGAACATCTCTCAGGGTAAGTTCTAAAGCTATGGATGAATTAATCTCGCCTGCCTGAAATCAAAAGCAAGGAGTCTCAAATATTATTCAGCAAGTACCATAGGATCATTTAAAACATTATTTTAACATTCTCTAAGAGAATAACCCTGGGGAAATTCTCATTTAGCCATGAAAAAGTTGGATCAAGTTTTTAATAGCAAAAAACGCACTAATATTTTGGCTAGAAAATAGAAATAATAAACTAGTGTCTATTTTTAAATTATATATAGCTTTACTTTTAGATTTGGGTCATATAAAAATCTCATCTAGTAAAGTCACTAAACCAGATATTATAATATTGAAGAGTTGATGTATATACCTTTATTCCCTTACATACCTTATTTCTATTCCTTTTATATACTTTATCCTTCAACTTTTAAGTTAAACTTAAACTATTAGGATATGTTATCATATATAAGAACTGAGGTTTAAGATCCTACCTCTTCTATCTCTTTCTCTCTAGAGAAAATTTGGTGCCTTAACTTTTATAAATATGTAAATTTTAGGTTTTGAAGCAATACCTAAATCCATTTATTTAACAATAAGATTACAGTTTAAATATCTAAATATCTCCCACAGTAGGACATTCAGTTTTCTTCTCTATGCTTAAGACATTGAAAATGTTAGTGCAGAATAAAGTTTCTAAACTAAGAAGTCTTAAAATAAAATATGTCAAATATTATCATTTTCCCATAAGGATATATAACCTTGTGTAAATTGAAAGGGAGTCTATATGCAATATGTTGTGAATTGAATCCACTTAACTTTGCCTGAAGATATTTAGTAATTCTCAAGAAATAAAATGCTTGGAGCACAGTCTAAAGTTCACTTGTATGTTTTTGAAGTTGATGTTTCCAAGATCATTTGATTTTGTTGATCAAATATATTTACTTGAAAAGTAAAATTAAATTAGCTACAGTGAGGGCATTTGGATGACATGCATAATAAAATCAAAAGCATGTTATATTCTTTATGTCCATGATTTGTGACTAAATTTAGATCCTAATTCATGCCTTAGAATATAAATTTGTGTTCAAAATCACCATGAAAGTTTGAACAAAAGATCTACATCACTGAAATTTAGTAAGAAAGAGAGAACAAAGTCAAATTTAATCTAAACTTGTAATGAAGTGAACTTTTCTAGAACCAATCACTCTCTCTGATCCTTTCTTTTTTCTTTAAAGATTTTATTTATTTGACAGAGAAACACAACTAGAGAGGGAACACAAGCAGGGCGAGTGGGAGAGGGAGGAGCAGGCTCCCTGCTGAGCAGGGAGCCCCATGCAGGGCTTGATCCCAGAATCCTGGGATCATGACCTGAGCCTGAGCTGAAGGCAGAGGCTTAAGACTGAGCCACCCAGGTGCCCCTCTGATTTTTTCTACCTGGGGCGTGGTTATAACCATTATCTCAACTGTGTTGATTATCTGCTAAGAGGCCTCTAAGCTCCTGTGAGATACTAACAATTCCAATAAGAAAGGAATATCTTTAGAACTTGTAAATTCTTCCTTGTAATCACTTATGGCCTTTTCTGCAGTTGACAAATAACTTTTTAAAGAACTCAATCCACGTTAGTCTCTGTGTTATAAACTTTGAGTATGTTTTATCACCTAATCCTCACAGTTCTGTGAATAAGTAATATTAACCCTATATTAGGGGTAAGGATAAATCACTTGTTCAAGGTCGCCTGGCTGACAAGTTGCAGAACTATATTATTTCTTTCCAAAACCTTTACACTTTCCAAAGTCTTTACACTTGAACTGAAGATGAACTTCATAAGAAGGGGGAAGGTTTTACACCATCGGTCACATTTGTAGCTGAGAAATCTATTGTCAGTTAATAGGCAATTTCAAATGTTCACAAAGACATGTATTACTTAGCCTGGAGAAAGTTCCTGTATTAAACATCCTATAGCATACCTACAATCTTTGTAAGGATTATTAATTATTTAAAAGAAAATAACAAATTTGAAAATCATTAACTCTAAGAAAAAGAGAAAAAGGATACTTCATGATCAATGTCATATATTTATATATACACACACAGCCTCACTCTCTCTTCCAGGCTATTAAATTCTTAAATAACTATAAATAAGTCAAATGTCTTTTCTTCTCTCCTATTATCCCATCCAAACCTTGTTTCCATTAACAGCACACTCATAGTAGAAATTTCAAATTCCAAGAGTAAAGCTATTCTCGAAAATCGGTATTTTGGGAAAGATTCAAAATATGACAACAACAGAAATTAAATCTATGGGTACCTGGGTACATCAGTTGGTTTAGCACCCAACTCTTTGTTCCAGCTAAGGTCATGATCTCAGGGTTGTGTTATCAAGCCCTGCATCAGGCTCCACACTCAGTGGGGAGTTTGCTTAGAATTTCTCTCCCTCTCCTTCCCCATTTGACCTTCCCCACCTGCTCTGTTTCTCTAAAATAAATATAATCTTAAAAACATTTTAAAAATATTAAATATAAAGTTAAGTCTGGAAAGTGATGGTCACTTAAAGAATAGCCTTTACATTACAGAGTAAGATGTAATTAAGAGAATATCATATGAATGGCTTAACAATACTTAAAGAGCTGGCTTTCCTTTACCTGCATAATTTCCCTGGATCTATTATAAAGATGTCCCTTTTTCATAGCATTTTTAAATTTGTACTTGAATTCTATCTTTTGTTGTTTGACTCCTTATTGAAGGATAAATAATGTCCACCCAAAGATGTCAGGTCCTAATCCTTGGAATTTTTAAATGTTACTTTATTTGGAAAAAGGATCTTTACAGATTGATTAGCATCTTGACATGGGAAGATTATCTAGATTACCCAGGTAGGCCCTCAATGTAATCACATGTGTAGACACAAACCCAAGAAGTGCTAGCAGCGACCAGAAATTAGAAGAGACCAGAAATGGATTCTCCCCTAGGACTTCTGGAGGGAGTATGGCCCTGCTATAAGCTTGATTTTGGGCTTCTAGCCTCTAGAACTATGAGAAAATAACTCTCTATTGTTTTAAGTCACCAAATTTCTGGTAATTTGTTACACAAGCCACAGGAAACTAATATACTCCCCTATGAGGGAAATAACTTGATCATTTTCATCTTATAATCTCACCAACCCAGAACATTGTTGGTTCAGAACAGTGATTTATAATCTCAATTGCAATTCCCAGAATAATGCACAAAGCTTTTCAAAACTACTAATTCCTAGCCCAAATCTCCCACTACAGAAATTCTAATTGAATTGTCTGAGGTGAGGTCTAGGCATTAGTTAGTTTTATTTTGCACAGGAATCAAAAAAGGCTGAACGGAAGGGAGAGTTATTGAGAGAATGTCATAGCTAAGAGCAATGGCTGTGGAATTAGACTGCAAGGGGTCCAGTCTCAGCTCCAGTAAGTGCTAATCCTGTGAACTAGACCACACTCCCTAATCCTCAGTTTCTTCATTGCTAAAAAGAAAAGAAAATGAGATAATAAAATGATCTTATTATAGGGTTACTGTGTATGAGATAATGTAGATTTTAATATAGTGCCTAATCCATTGTAAATTCTTAATAAATGTTAGATCTCAACGTTAGGAAAAAAAATCTTTATTTCACAAGTCTTTAGCCAATCATTATTTTGAATTGGGTGAATCAGGAAGATGAAGGATTGTATTCAAAATAAACATTTAATATTACATAGAACAAATCTTACACAAATTTCGGTTCCATTGTTTAAATTTACTGAGTTTCTGAAGTTCTTAAATATAAATTCATTAGCAATAACCCAGAGATTTGCCAAGCAACTTCTTTAAAATCCTACAATTAAATTTCTTCTATCAATTTATGCAACATGTTCTCCTTTAATGTAATTATATTAGAATGCCACTTATTTGAGTTAAAATTTGTATTGCTTTGGGTGGTAAAGAATGGAGCAACATTTTGTATACATGTAGGAGATCCATGCCAATCTTTCCAAAAAAGTTCCCCCTGCTTTTTTTTTTTTCTTTCCCAAATCCCCATCTGTTTTGCTGATGTGCCAATATCCAGGGTCTGTTTTTCATAATGTCATTTTGTTTGTGAGGATTTCTGTTCCTGAGAGTTCATGAGCTGGCTGCAATGAAAAACTGATCACACGAGGCCAGGAAATATCCTGAAAAATAAAGCAAAAGCCAAGAAAGCCAATGCACCCTGCTGGCCAGTTGCGTGGAGGGCTTAGGAAAGCAGGGTGGACAGTTTCAAACATTACTTCGGAGGATCTCCTTGGTGGCTAAAGAAACTTCCAGAAAGGGTCCACTGAATATCAAAAGCACATCACAGCTGCTGAAGTTCTCTCCAGAATGGTTTAAACAAAATAATTCTCTGTGAAAGAATAGTTTTATTTTACAAATTAAAAAAGCAAACAAGAAACATGGCAAATGACATATATTTTTTAAAATCCTCTTTCTGAAACACCAAGAAAATGAGGTAGTAGGGATTTAAAAAATTAAATACTTATATTAAGCATTCCTTAGTTTTGTTTCCATATTTAGCTAAGACTGAGAAACACCTAGAATATAATTATGTTCATGTTTCCCTTGCTAATATTTTTGCTTAACTAATAATTCTAATTTACAGCAGAGATAAATATGTCAAAAGGAAGAGTTTTTCCCCTCTTTTCAAAAAAGGAGCATCAAAATTCTAGCCAATTTGGGGCGCCTGGGTGGCTCAGTTGGTTAAGCGACTGCCTTCGGCTCAGGTCATGATCCCGGAGACCCGGGATCAAGTCCCACATCGGGCTCCCTGCTCGGCGGGAAGCCTGCTTCTCCCTCTCTCACTCGCCCTGCTTATGTTCCCTCTCTGTCAAATAAATAAAATCTTTAAAAAAAAAAATTCTAGCCAATTTATCTTTGCCAGAATTTTAACATACAGTTTCCAGTGGATATGTGGGTCAGTTTTGTTTAACAGACTCTGTTATGTCATGAACATAAGTATACAACTTTTAAAGTTCTACCTATCTGTGAAAATTGCGGATGAAAAATAAATTTTATGTTAACAAGACTAAATCCCATTTGCTGTGATAATAAAAAGAATATTTAATTCTATGTCATTTTCCATTTTTATGTTGGGTAGAAGAAAGGCATATATATTATACACTTGACATTGGATCAAAGGTCACTCTGATTTAAAGATTATTTTCATACTGATGGAAAATAAGAGAAGTCTTTTTCTCTTGGGTAATATTACAGTATGATTTCCTTACAGGTGATGATGGATAGAAGTTTGAAAATATATATTAAATAGCCTGTGGAAGTTCCTATGGTACTAGGAAGAATTTATAAACTACTGTTGATTATTTTTTAACCTCCATTTTATCAATAAATACTGCAGAAAGAACAAATTTGGCAGAGAGCCTGAGAAATGTACAAACACTCTCTAGAACTGTCCAACCCAGACTGTATAGTCAGCCATCCGCTACACAGTCATTAAGCAATGCTTTTACCTGAAAATAGGAAACCAAGAGGCAATATATAAAGAATGGGATTCATCTCCAGTTCTATTTAATCATTTTCAAGTATAGTAACTTAGAATTCTGTAATGTGTAAAAAAAGAAGAAGAAGAAGTGGAGTGGAGAAAGAATATTTCAAGAAAAGTATAAACTTAACTTTGGAAAGACTACATTTACTTCCTACTTGGTCCTATGTCTGCATAAATTAAGGCATCCATTCAGGAATTAGCTGTAAGTTTCTAGAACTTTTTTGTAAAATTCCATTTTCAATAGAGATGTCATAATGTGCTATATCCCTTTCCCCTCTCTCTGGCTTTAATTCAGGTGATAGACAGGAAAAGGAGAGTTCCAGAATCCCGCCTTTTCCCAGCTAGGCACAGCTTTTTCAGCTTGAGGTATAACAATTGTAGGAAATGGTGAATGATGGAAACATTTTCCTAGAAGGGGAGTTTGAAACCAAAGAGAGCCACTCCTATCTGAGCCATAACTACTTACCGAGGCATGAATCGGAGGAAGCTTGCCACATTGAGAAGGCCTGTACAGGCCAATTTGACAGAGGACTAGATTGTCACTTCCTGAGAGTGATGGAGCAATACACTCCCAGGATGCACCTTCCTCTGACATTTCCTGAGCATGGCCTCATTATCTATCTACTTCCAGGATTCACTGAAAAGGATTACAAACTACATTTATTAAAGAATACATATGAAAGGCAGTCACTAATAGTAATACTCTGAAGCAACAAACCATATATGTATACCTCTTTGTGTCAGCATTTCTCACATGAGGCCAAGTTACAAAGGAAACAACTTAAAGATAGCCCTGCATTTTAAAATGGTAAAAGAAAATTTAGCTGAAGAGTCATCCGGGGGGAGAAACAACAACAACAAAAACCCTGATTGCATGTAGTTTGAAAACAAAGCATTCCCATTCCTCATACATGGAATTTTCAGCCAGTGTTCAAATGAGCAAATCATTCAGTAGTTGTCACGATTTTCATTTCCCCCAAAAGTAAAAGTGCATTGTCTTGGTTGGCCTCTTTCAGTTATTTGTCTTACAGTTATAAATAAGATATATACAGGAAGTGATTTGGATTCAAGAGACTTGAAAATTAATATCGTCATTCTGCAAGGCAAGGATGTCATTTATAGGATGGAGGTAGAGAGATTTTAAGTTGCATTTTGCTTTATATTTCATTGTGACAAACTAATATTATCATATTTTACAATTAAGGGATAAATCAATTTATACATTTTATAAAGTATTTTAAGATTTTTTTCCAGGAACACATGTTTGGGAGTGGGAGGAGTTAAGGATATTAAATCACAAAGAAAGGTTATTTATTACTGAGGCCTCAATGGTAATAATTATCAAAAGCTTAGGGAGGTAGTAAATTCAGGTAAGGCAATTAAACAATGATGATGAGGATACAAGGCATTTCCCGTGAATTTATCTTTCATTAGGAGAAGTTGCTGAAAGCATCTGGCCTTTAATTCTAGGCAGTCCTTAATTCCCAGGAAATATCCTCAACTTTATTGCCATTTAAATACACTAATATCTTTCAGAAAGAAAATGGCAGACAACTTGTTTTTTTAAACATGATGTAGCTCACAAACATTCAGATTTCTTTAACCATTTCTCAGCAACCCTTTACATTTCTGTGTAACCTGTAGTATTACTACACTCAGTCTCAGATTTACAGTATGATGGTTAAAAGCTTTCTTCAAAAGAAATGAACAAAGAAAATAAGAGATAACACACCAAAAAAAAATCTTAAATATTGAGAACAAACCAGAAGGAAGGTGAGAGGGGGGGATGGGTGAAATAAGTGAAGGGGATTAAGAGTACACTTAACATTATTGTATACCTGAAAGTAATATAAGACTGTATGTTAACTATACTGGATTTTTTTTTTACTTAGCCATATAAAATACCTTTGAATCTTGGTTCTAAAAGTACTAACTCTATGACTTTGAACAGATTACTTAATATATTCAAGTAACCATGTCATAAACTGTAGCATGGGGATGATACCTTCTTAATTAACAATGACTAAATGAAATAAAATAATGCGCAGAGTGATTAGTATAGTGCCTGGTGCATAATTCAGTTCCCTCCATCTGGTACTGCTAAATTTTCCAAAAATTTTAAAATTACAACAGAAGGTAGATTAATGTTTCCATTATTTAATAATTGCTTTTTTGCATCTTTTTCTCAAAAATTTTATGAAACAAGGACTTATCTATTTCCATATTAGAACTGTCTCCTATATTAAAACTCTCTCAAATTTTGCATGTTAAGAACTCAGATTAAATCACAGAATGCATGTGAAAATAATGTGTGGTTGTTTTTGGATTTTGTTGTGTCCACCTCACAGTAAAATGTCTCCAATTTAAGAACCAAAACCTATAGAATCTCTGTGCCTTACAGCTTCAACTTGAACTAAGAATAAAAATAAATTTTGGTGTTGAGATCTTGAGCATAGTATGCTCTTTGCCAAAGCAAAATAAAAAGTCTGGCAAAATAATATATTTTCTCTTTTATCAAAAAGGCAAATTTACATATTATCCACACAGAAATAATTCCTTATAATCGTCAATTCTGACAAATAAGATAGTGAATATTGAGAAATATATAATTATTTCTAAAGTTGGAAAGCATAAGAAATGTGCAAGGCCATTTTCTACTATCAAAGGACCAGACTGATAAATTGAAATTAAAGAAATAGAAAAGATGAACAACAACAGAAGCAGTTTCAGCAGGGAGGATAAGGCAGAAGGTGATACATCATTCTTCCTTCCCTCATTTTTATTTTTCCCTGAAAACAAAGCAGTGAGTTTCTACTATAGGAACCAGGATGCAGGTTGAGGAGGAGATAGTGTAAATACTTAAAGATAAATGAGACCTCTGTCCTTGACTAATTCAGATTCTTGCAAAGAAGACAGATGCTCAAAGAAATAAGCACCATATAAGAGAAAAAGCATTGTAATCAAAGAGAACTGTAAAGTGGCAACTGTGCAGAGGAGCGAGAAACACTCTATAGGGAACCAGAAAATCCGAATCTAGAGGAATAAAGGAACAGTCTTGAAGGCTGTACACTGGGAAAGGCTTCCAGGAAGTGGAAAGTCCTTCAGTTTCTACACAGAAATGTGAAAGAACACAATGTGTATGGGAAATTAAGACATGCAGAAGGCATGGAAAGTGGAGTGTCAGGACTGAGATGCAGAATGATGCCCAAAGATGAACTTGAGACATAATATGAAGGCTTTATATGTCTTGCCAAGGTTAGACTTTCCCTATAACCAGTAAGAAGACACCAAAAAGTATTAACTAGAGAAAGAAGCATGTGGCATGAGACTAGAGAGAGGAAGGCTAATGAGATAGTGGTTGCATTCGTCTGAAAAGACCTTCCACTATAATAAGAGAGTAGAAAGAAATTGGAGCGAATGGAGAAACACTGTGGAGGATAGTAAGTATGGCTTTCACTTTGAGTTTGTGTTGTTAAAAACATATGTACTAAATAGGTTCAACAGGCTTAAAAAGGGTCAGTACCTGAAGCATTCCTATGAAATACATCTAAATTAGTAACCAGTTATAAAAAATAATTTCCATTTTAAGCATGTAAGCACACAGATTAGAAACTAGACTTTATTTACTTATTCATGTGTCACTTTGCTCTCAAAAGAGTATGATGTGACTTACAACTATATATAATCTAAAATCAAAGTAGGTATAACTTAAATGTGAAATTATCTTATTTTCCAGTAACATTTACCAGCAATGTTCCTTCAAACCACCTTTTCTGCTGAATAGAAGACTTCTTTAGAGATCTGACATCTCAATTTTATAACTTCTGTTTTTAAAAGATGCTTAGTCTAGTTGTTTAGACTTTGTCATCTTCATCTAAAAACTTTAATCTTGCAGTCAGTTCGAAAAAAAAAAAAGTATCTTACAGGTTTTCTATCTGTTCATCATTACCACTGGTCTACTGTCTGGCTATAGAGCCAGGGTAGACCAAGAGCCAGCCTCCAGGTATCAATCAAAAACTAGGTCTTTACTAAATATCCTTATTACTCAACTACATTCTAATTAATTTTCCAATTATTAGAGGGAAAATTCATAAGATCATTTCAATTTAATTTATCAAATCAAATTTAAATGATTCTACTTGATTTCTCATCATAAAGATATGTGTGTATTATATTAATGTTCATATTCATGCATTCATATACATAAGCATATACATGTAATTAGGCCACAACACATAGCACAAAATGGTCCTCTCTACACAGTCACCATATTATTCTTTTTGCTCAATAAATTAAGTCACATCAGAAACCTATCTTATTTAAACTTTAAAATGACTTTTCAGGGGCACCTAAGTGGCTCAGTCCTTAAGCGGCTGTCTTCAGCTCAGGTCATGATCCCAGGGTCCTAGGATCTAGGCTCCCATCAGGCTCCCTGCTCAGCAGAAAGCCTGCTTCTCCCTCTAGCAGTCCTTCCACTTGTGTTCCCTCTGTCACTATGTCTCTCTCTGTCAAATAAATAAAATATTTATAAATAAATAAATAAATACATAAATACATAAATAAAATGGCTTTTCAGAGCATTTAAAATAAGATCCAAACTCCTCACCAAAATCTAATATTATCTGACCCAAACTACTTCTTACACCTTTTTATTGCCACTTCCCTTTTGATCACCATGTTCAGGCAATATTAGATATATCCTTACTCCTTGGCTCAAATTCATTCATGGCTTATGGCAATTTTCCTTACCTCTATGGGGAAAGTTCTTACAAGGTCTTTATATGACTGGATCCTTCTCATCTGTCAATCAAATAGCATCTCATTCCAGTGATATGTTATTTCCTTCCTTGGTTGTTATTATACTTATTGCTATCTAAAATCATATACTTATTTAATTATTTGTTTATTGTCAACCCCAGCAGAGTGTAAACTTCGTAGCTGGGAGAATCCAATCTTCTTTATCACAATATTCATACTACCCGGGGATGTGCCTCACACAAGAAGGCACCAGGCCCATAATAAACATTTAGTAAATCTGTTGATTCAAAAATGTTCAAGAAAAAATTGTGTGTGTGTGTGTGTGTGTGTGTGTGTGTGTGTGTATATATATATGTATATATATACATATATATATATGTATATTAAAGATTTTATAGGGGCACCTGGGTGGCTCAGTTGGTTGGGCAACTTCCTTCAGCTCAGTTCATGATCTCGGAGACCCAGGATCGAGCCCCACATCGGGCTCCCTGCTCGGCGGGAAGCCTGCTTCTCCCTCTCTCACTCCCCTTGCTTGTGCTCCCTCTCTCGCCATTTCTCTCTGTCAAATAAATAAATAAAAAATCTTTAAAAAAAAAAAGATTTTATTTATTTATTTGACAGAGAGAAACACAGCTAGAGAGGGAACACAAGCAGGGGAATGAGGAGGGAGAAGCAGGCTTCCCACTGAACAGGGAGCCCGATGTGGGGCTCGATCCCAGGACTCCGGGATCATGACCTGAACCAAAGGCAGACACTTAATGACTGAGCCACCCAGGTACCCCAAATGAACATTATATTATGTAGTCCATCTACTTTATTTCACAGCATTAAAATTGAGCCTGAGATTAAACTTTATTTCTAAATATTTTAATGTCTAGTTAATGCCAAAATCAGCACATAAACCCAAGTCCTCTGATTTCCTTACTAAAGTTGTTTTCATTGTCAATAATTTCTGCTTTTGACTGAAAGAAATACAGGATAAAAGGAGTCAATATAATTCCATAATTGTGAAAAATGTCATTTAATACTATAGAACTCTGGAAAATGCTCCAAATAAAAGGAGTCAATATAATTTCATAATTGTGAAAAATGTCATTTAATACTATAGAACTCTGGAAAATGCTCCAAACCAATAAATACGTGTTCTGACACCTTAGCAGTCTATTTTAATAAAACCTTATTTGACTCTGAGACAAGAGCAATCACAAAATTACTTCTTGGGTATTGTCCACCAGGATTAATAGTTAAGAATTTTTAGCACGTGTTTTTTATTCCTCAGTAAATGGTCCATGTGTCTATAATTATTTACCAAATCTTCTTTCTGCCACATTCCTTATAAAGACCCTATAAAATCAGTTTACATTTTCTTATGACCACCAAAAAAAAATCTGAAGAACTAAGAGGAATGCTTTAGTGAACCAGGAGCCTATTTATTAGCTTTTGAGTATTCCTCATTCTAATTAAAGTTAATAATGATTATACTGACACACTCCCAAAATCTTTAGGGTGTTTTTATTCATCATCAGTATTTTTTCTAAATATTTTATTTATTTGACAGCTGGAAAGGAACACAAGCAGGAGGAGAGAGAGAGAGGAAGAAGCAGGCTTCCCGCCTAGCAGGGAGCCTGATGCACAGCTCCATCCCAGGACTCCAGGATCACGACCTGAGCCAAGGCAGAAGCTCAAAGACTGAGCCACCGAGGCGCTCCTATTCATCATTACTATTAATAAAAAGTGAAAATAATATAGTTTTCCAGCCAATTCAGTGAATATTCTTTTTCACCTTAATTCCAGGGCAAACTTATTAATGATAATAATTGGCAATATTTGTACAAATACTTTGGCACTTTTTCCTGGGTGGCTCTGTAAAATGTACTTCTCTTTATAATCTCTTGTGAATCACTGTGATTTTAATGAAAATTATTCCTAAATATTGCCATTTGATATAAAAGTTCCCACAACTTAATGCCATTAAAACAGCATTTACTATTAGATATGTTTTGTTCCTCTTGTGTCACCAGAATATTTTGATCAAAATTACATTTAAATTTCATGTGAAGAAAATGCATGTTTATGGAAAGAAGGTAGTTCACTACTTAACCTTATCTTAGCAATTTTGAGTATGAATATCATACCACAAAGTATTTAACAGCTGTATTAAAATGATAAAATAAGAAAGACATCACTTTACCACTGATATGAAGACTTATTTTACAGAAGCCAAGAACGAATTTGTGTGTTTTATTTTCATCAGGGTATACCTTATATGTAAATGTGCTGTTTGATGTTCAGACATGAAATATGTGTATAACTCAAGCTGAAACAATAAAACATTTGCAAAATTGTGTGTTTGTAATTGGCATATGCAAATACCATACTCATAACATACTTAAAAATAAATAATTATATTTTAAAATAAAAGAAACAGATTTAGGGAGATGTTTCTAGATGATACATTGTTAACTTCTGAATACATTTTAAACACCTAAATTCACTGTGGGAATTTTCAAGAAGAAACTCAATGCTCCTACAGGCTTCATGCTATTTTCAGAATATAAAACTTCAGCTATTACATTTGTTAAATACTAAAATAGCCAAAGGGAATCCCCAAAGACATAGTCTGCTTTTTCAGACAGCAACTTTTCCTTTTAGCCAAAGGTTTATAATCAGAGGTTTTACCCGGTCCAGGTGTGGCCTTGAATTCTGCAGCACAGCTGCGAAGAAGTTGATCTGATTTTTTTTTCTCTTTCCTTTCACTCCCTAAGTAATGAAGTTAGAATTGCCTTTTCCTCTCTTGAGAGGACTTCATGGATTTATGATTTGGAACATTTTCCTCTTTCTGTTGCTTAGCAAACACACTCACTGTTGTGGTCAAACGAAAAATGCATGCAAGTGAAAGCTAGAAGAGCTGAGAATGTTTAATGTGTTTAAGATTGGGACAATTCTCAGGATAAAATAAAAGGTAATTCATTATATGTAGTAGGGACTTTTATGACTTATCATTTTGCCATGTTTTTTTAAAGGAAGACTTTGTGACAATTTAATGTAAAATTATGAATTAGGCATAGAAAAGAGATGTTTACTATTTTTTTTATTAAGATTTTATTTATTTGATAGAGAGAAACACAGCAAGAGAGGGAACACAAGCAGGGGGAGTGAGAGAGGGAGAAGCAGGGAGCCCGATGTGGGACTCGATCCCGGGTCTCCGGGATCATGACCTGAGCTGAAGGTAGTCGCTTAACCAACTGAGCCACCCAGGCGCCCCCTACTATTTAAAAAAAAAAAAAAACATGCTACAAGCTACATGGTTTGAAAAACACGTGAATTTTGGACTCTTCATAAGCTGATGGTGAGCTCATTTAATGGAATAATGATGTCTTCATTGTGTTCTTTTTAAATATCCCCAATGCTGGCTTTATAAATAAAAAAGGAAGCACAAATCCCATGTGTATCTTTATTAACATTGATTCAATAAATATGTATTGACTAGCTACCAGGTTCTAGGTTCTGAGTTATATGTTTGCAATGGACAAATACCCCCAATGAGTTCATAACCTGCTGGGGAAGACAGGCATGTGAATAAAACCCAGCAATGAGATATAAACAGAGTTCTTTAAAAACCTAAAGACAATAGCCAATTTGCAATTGAAAAATCTGTGGTGCTTGTTAAAATGATCGGTCTTAGCCTAGAATTCATACCTGCTGAATCATAATCTTGCAGGTGCTCAGAAGAATTTGTAGAGAATTTTCCAAGCACCCCAATGTGATTTTTAATGTACAGACAATCGGGGTCCATTGAAGAGAAATTCACTTTCTGAAGATGCTGAAGTCTTCTTTAAGTAGCTGTATTAGGAACCAAAAGGAGTACACCAAAATACTACTTTTCTTTGTCAGAGTTCTGTTAGTTGATAGAGAATGAATTTTGCTTTTATTATTCATTCAATATCTATTTAACAATCATTTATTGACCACCTAATCTATGCCAAGTGCCTTATATATGTAGTAACAATGGGTTTAGCAATACTGAGTCTCAGAATTAGAAAGATAAAAGTAGTAGGCCCTTTCACTACATGGCAAAAGGAAGAAAAACAAAACATGCCCTTGTTATAGGCCGGCTCCCAAAAAGAGGAGATGAGGGAGTGGAACCATACATACATGCCTACTTTTTCCTCCCAAACTCACCAATCTGAGAGTCTTTCCACTTCTCCTAAGAAGAAAAATAAGGATAGCACAAAAGTCATGCTTGTAGAGATCCTTCCATTTAGAAGGATTTAATATATGTAGGAACTATTTCCCTTCCTCCTCAATGGTGTCATTTGAACTGGATCTTGAAAGAAGGGTAACAGTTTTCCAAGTCATGGGATATTGTAGTAGCAGATAAGAGAAACAAAACATGAAATGGCAAGTATATTCAAATCTAGGCTTGTGTTTGGAATCACCACATGAGACAATGAAAAGACTTCAAAGGATTTTAAGTCAGTGTATAGAAAGAACAGCTCTGTCCATTTAAGAAAATGGTTTTCTTAAATGGGATCAGTATACAGTCTAGGATAAAAAAGGATTGATATCAGGAAGACTAGTTGTGAGGATATAGCAATAATTCAAGAAGGAAATTACAAAAGCCTAGAAAAAGGCCATGGCAAGAGAAACAGAAAGCAAGGGACATATTTGCAGATACTCCTATAAGATTATGGATAGGAATTAGTAGTTAATTGCATACATAAGGAAGGTAAGAGAAAGTAAGATTGAAGTTGAGCGTGAGATTTCAGTTTGACAGATTTGATATACAATATGACATCAAAACATAAGATTGGTCTAGGGGTAAAGGATGAGTTCTGTTTTGCATACTATTGTGACATTATATAGCTAACATCTAAGACCCAAGACCTAATCCTAGGTTCAGGCTAAATTTGGCTGTCTGTCTTTTTTCAGCATCATTGAGGATTCAGATACTCTTGTTTTTCTCCTGGACAGTTCCAAAATCCTTCCTATCTTTTGTGCTTCCAATCTATGCAATACCAACTGCAAAAGCAGAACATATTCTTGTTAACATCCCCTTTCCTCAGTAGTTTAAATCAAATAAACAAAAATAACAACAAATAACCCTCTCCTATCCTTTCTGATTTTAGCGATATTAAAACCTGTAAGTGTGAGCCATCTCCTTTGAGAAGAGTCAGAGGTATTATGTGACAGAGGGATTTTAGTCATGTCTCCATTCAAATGCCATCTTTTAAAGAGAACAACCTTTATAGTGTTACATAAAATAACATTTTGTCCCATAACCCTAGACACACCATAGGTCTCTATCCACTTAACCTGCTTTATTAGTTCTCTAAAGATTTATTTATTTATTTTAGAGAGGGGAGTAAAAGAGAGAGCATGTGAGTTGGGGAAGCGGCAGAGGGAAAGGGAGAGAGAGAATCTCCAGCAGACTCCCCTCTGAGCACAGAGCCCAAAGTAGGTCTCAATCTCAAGACTGTAACATCATGACCTGAGCTGAAATCAAGAATCAGATGCTTAGCCAACTGAGCCACCCAGGCGCCCCTAGCCTACTTAATTATTTTTCATAGCATTCACTGTCACCTTCATTGCATTTACTATCTTTATTTTTTATCATTGCTTCTCTCCACAAAGATTCAAGCTCCCTAAGAGTAGGCAATTTATTTTTATTTTTGATCAGTACTATAATGTCAGAGGCTAGAATAGTGTTTGGCACATGGACATAAAAATCATATAGATATAGATATAGATATAGATATAGATGATATATAGATAGATAGATAGACAGATAGATATAATTTGAATGAGTGACCACCAGAATTATAAATTCTCTTTTGCCAGTGGTGCTATGCTGAAAATCTTATAAATTAAAGATAACTCCTCTGCTTCAGAGTTTTAGCCTTTGCGACATGACTCTTAATACTGTTACAGTGTCTTCTAAATGTGATTGCATCCCATGATGCGTGACTGCAACATCTACAGTTGACTGAACCTAAAGACATCCGATCTAAAGACTGGAATAGATTTACAGCATGGTCTGAGGCCAGAAGAAGAACTAGGCCAATCAAATCTCTTTTTGGAATTTAACATGGGAAAGAGAACAAAGCAGTGAGCAGCAGGAGCTAAAGCCAAGGAAAGATGTGAAGAAGAGTTAAGGCCATAAAATGAGGTAGAGTTAGAAGCCATGAAGAATTATGAAAAAAAAAAATAGTGTCATTAAACAGAACAAGTCATGAATAGCCAGAAGCAATGAGGAAAAGAAAAATTAGACTGATTAGAAGGAAAAAATTCAAGAACCAACATGTCAGTAATAGGAAGTTAGAGCAGAAGGACTGTACAGAAAGAATGCTGCAGACAAATAAGAAAAAGGAGAGAGATTTAGTATTCCCCATGAGATGGAGGCAGAGTTGCTTGTCTCCTCTCTATACCTGACACATCTAATGACTTTTCAGCCTGTGTCTACCTTATGATAAATCTATTTAATAGAATTTGAATCTATGAAAAATGAAGTTGCATTAATAGTTATATATGTTCATAATTAATTTGTATTAACTTTAAGTGTCAATATCCAATGTCAATGTGCCTTATAAAGTACCATGAAATATTTAATTTCTTATAAAACACAACTTTGACATTGCTATTTTGATGCTATAAACTGAACCTACGGTGAGTATTTACAGGAACCTACAATGTAGAATGGAAAAGAAAAAAAAACAAAAAGAAACAAGCTAAGAGATATTCTATGAGGTTACACTGTTGGTACTACTTTCCCTCTTTGATTTCCTTCTTCCTTGTCTTGACTATCAGCTATTTCTTCCCTTTTGGCTCCACCTTGGTCCATCCAGGCTGCTATATAACAAAATACCCCAGACTTGGTGGCTTACAACAACAGAAATTTGTTCCTCACAGTTCTGGACTAGATAGATGTCTGAGACCAGGGTGCCAGCATGGTTGGATGAGGGCTCTCTGCCAGGTCACAGACTTCTCATTATACCCTTCCATGGCAGAAGGGGCTAGGGATCTCTCTGGAATCTCTTTTATAAGAACACTAATACCATTCTTGAGGGCTCCACCTTCAGAACCTCATTATTTCCCAAAGTCCTCACCTTCTAATGCCACCACACTGGGCATTAGGATTCCAACATGTGAATTTGTGAGGACACACACACTCAGGCCATTGCACTCTCCTCATGAAAAATGAAATTAGGGAAAGTGCTGGCATTGTTTAAACATAATGCAAGAGGGAAGGGGGAAGAAAAACTAAAGAATATAACTCAATCTCATCTTTTCCCAGGTTCATATTAGAATCCCTCTTTTCTGAGAATTATGCCTAAGATTTAGACTTTAGTGCTTTCCTCACGTGACTGTACATTGCAAGTGGTACCTGCTAAAGTCAAAATCATGGAATCAGAATTTAATTCTACAAAGATGCTTTTTTACATTTTTAATTTAATTTTTTTATTTTATTATCATAATATATCATTTGCTTCAGGGTTATAGGTTTGTGAATTACCAGTCTTACACAATTCACAGCACTCACCATAGCACACACCCTCCCCAGTAATGAGAGGCTGTTAAAGTGTTCTCATTATACATGCTTATCTGTGGAACTTGAAATTTAGGATTAAACTGACCTCACATTTGTTTAAAAAAAAAAAAAGCATCACACTTGTTAAAAGAAAATAAAGCAGATTTCTCTCAGAAATAATAAATTGCTTCTTATGAGTCTTCACAATGAGTTTTAACTCCATGGAACTATCACTTGGTATATCTGATAAATTATACAATCAACTGCTCTCAGCAACTTCTAAATAAAACTCTCCGTGATGCGGATGGCATCAAAGCAAAGAGATTTGGGGCCTTGACTTTAAATTCATTGGATCAAACTAAGAAATAGAAATTAAGGTTAATACTGAATAGTACATCTCTTCCTAAATAGGCAAAATTTATCAATTAGAAACAAAATATAATGGGGACAAAATATAAAAATGACCTTTATGTTTTAAAACATTGTGAAGTGGTGAGTTTCTAATTCTTGGAAGTAGCCTTGTTTAGAATTCTTTCCTCCCTTTTGAAATATGAGCATCTCTTCTAATCACAAGATCCTGGAACTCTTCATGGAGGGCAAACTGAAAGACATAGGTGAGGAAGCACTGAAAACTGTGTGAAGAAAACGAAAATCAAAGTTTGCTAGGAGTCAAAAATTCTTCACTTGTGAGTTTTTAAAAATAGAACTTTCTGATGGGCAAGTGTTAAAAATACAAATGAAAGAAATCCATCTCTGGAAGGGAAGCTTTTTCCAACAAAAATAGAGATCATGTATTTTCAGCTAAAGCTTAATATAAAAAAAAAATGGCTAGCTTTCTTTTGTAAATAGAATGATTAACTAGAAATAAAAATCCCATGATAGGTAATAGGCATGGTGTGTTTGTCACATCATTTTTATTAAAAAAACTACAATTTAAAAGTTTGGTAGTTCTAATAATTGATAGTGAGGAGTTAGTCCATTGTAAACATTTGTCTGGATTTTCAGTCTCCGTCACGGTTTAATTGCAAGCAAATTCCAGTTTTACTGAGGCCAGTTGAAATGTATTGGTAGGAACACTGATTACATGAAGTGATGTGAGGTCCTGTGATCTGTTCCCATCTGTGTTTAACTAAAATGTCTATACTGATTGTGAGTCTTTAATACGGTAAGTTGACCCATCCATTTAGAAATGAACTATAGTAAACTCACTAAGGTCAGAAGTAAGCCTGGCTGATATCACCGGGTGTGACAAAGACCTGTCAATCTGTAAAACTCTAAATGCCATTCTTTTAGGAATAGTGTGTGGATACAAGAACATTTCATAGTACTGATTTTTTTCTAGAAGGAAATTACAAAGAGAAAGTACAATATATCCTCACAGAAAGCAGGCAAGTTTCTATTAGCTGGAGAAGGGAAATAACTCCTATTTGGGCACAGATAGTTTGTTTCTGTTCATTTGAATTTCTTAATTTTAACATCATTTATCTATTTATTTATTGGAGAAATATTTTATGAGCAAAATATTGTACCAGATATATTACAGATAAGGGGATAAAAGGCACATTTGCTCACCTAGCATTAGGGAAGACAAACAGGTTTTTAAAAATCATTTGGGGCGCCTGGGTGGCTCAGTGGGTTAAAGCCTCTGCTTTTGGCTCAGGTCATGATCTCAGGGTCCTGGGATCGAGGCCCACATCGGGGCCTGTTCGGCAGAGAGCCTGATTCCTCCTCTCTCTCTGCCTGCTTGTGATCTCTCTCTCTGTCAAATAAATAAATAAAATCTTTTTTAAAAATAATCTGAAAATTAGTGGATTCTGGAGGATTACACAGAATGCTACAATAGCACAGTGGTGCTCCCGAGCTAAGTCTTAACTATAAGCCAGGGGAAGACAGAGAGACTAGCATTTGAAAACAAAACAAAAAAATACAGAGGAAAGAAAGTTTTGGAAATTGCACCTAACTTGGAGTGACGAAAGCCCAGAGGAGATATGGAAAGATGGCCGAAACAAAGCTGAAGAGGTGGATCAGTGACTGATTCACAAAGTCTCCCATTTACTAAGTGAAGGAATTTGTATTTTATCCTGAAGTTGATGAACTTTAAGATTTCTTTCTTCCTTCCTCCTTCCTTCCCTCCTATCCTCCTTCCTCTTTTTCCCTTCCTCCTTTCCTTCCTTCATCTGAGACAGAATGTAAGCATGAGTAGGGAGGACAGAGGGAGAGGGAGAGAAAAAATCCTCAAACTGTCTCCCTGCTGAATATGGAGCCAGATGTGGGGCTTGATCCAAAGGCCCTGATATCCTGACCTGAGTCAAGAGTAAGACACTCAACTACTGTGCTAGCCAGGCACCCTATGAAGTTGATGAACTTTTAAAAACTTGCAGTTCTTGAGGACTGAGGTCACACATACTCACCTCTCAAAAAATGAATGCTCTTCATTCATGTGAATGCTCCTCTTTAAAATACTATTTTCCATATTTTTGATAACAACATTATAAAGATGTTCAATGGCTGTATTATTCCTAGGCTATTTTAAATTTTAACTACACATTCATTTATTCTCTCCACAATAACAAGGAAAGACTATATCCTAGTTTCCTTCAAGATTTAAATGCCTTTCAGTACTTAAACAGCCTTTAAACACCCTAGAAGAATATTCTAATTTTCCCTCTTTCTTTCCTCTCTTAAAGGAGTTGGTATTGGCTGTTGAGAGACAAAAACAAACAAACAAACAAACAAACAAACAAAAACTGATTTCAAACGGATATCAGGAAAGAGAACTGAAGAGATAAGAAATATCAAGTGACAATCTTCTTTCGCCTTATACTATCTCCTCATTTTCCAAGAATTTCAACATCTTTTACATGTGGTAGAAGTGATACATACTCCCAATTCAGTCACATCAGTCTTTTTCCTTAAAAATACAAAAGCAAAACAACAAAAAAATTTACTTAGAAATAAGACAGATTGGGAGTAGGGAAAATACAACACTAAACCGAGAAGTTTTTATTCCTTGGTGTAAGTTCAGGTTCTGACACCAAATAATGACATAACTCTCAACTCATTTAAAAAGGAGAATTAGATTAGGAGATCTTAACTTTACATCTGTAGCCAATACATAGGGTTCTATAAACTCTGAAAAATGTTTAATCTCATAATTCATTGTGTTATCCAAAATTTCACCTTGAACTTGAAACAAATAAGAAATAACATAAGATGCATGTGTGAGCCATACACAGAAATTACCCACCCTAGTATTTGGTAAATAAATACATCACCTGTGAGAATAAGGTTTCTCTCAAACCCAGTACGTTTAGTACTGAAACAACATAAAAGAGCTATATTTTGACTGTTTTTAATATTCTTAAACTGTGCTTTTGAGTTAAGTTCATTTTCTTCATGGAAAGGCATATTTAATCTGCATTTATATATATACTTAATTTCGGGAAGATTTATTTTTAAATTCTATTATATGTGTTGACATGTTGTTAGAATTTCTTTGGAAAGAAAAAATTCCAGTGATACACATAGTATATTTCAAAATAAACCAGTGATGATAATAGTTACATAAAAATGATCAGTTGTTCTTCAGATCAATATATTTCTTTGAATAAATGGATTTGATACATGTTTTCATCTTGAATTTCTAAAACCTAAAATGTAGTTCACCAGGAAAATATAATGACCCCCAAAATTGTTTTTCACAAAACAAAATTCACTAAAAATTTTTAAATCCACTTTTTAGTTTCCTTAAAGTTGTGTCATTTCCTTCTCCCATTTGAGAGCAAAAACAAGCAATGAAAAGAAACTGCATAAGAAAATATATGTCATTAGAGAAATTGAGGATCATCAAAATGTATGTGGAAATAACATTATTATTTTACCCTACATTTGAGAAGACTGTGTTCTTTTATATATATCAATACATTAAATATTAAATATAATTATATATAAAAAGATAATGTTATCCAGAGTTAAAATGACCAGACTTCAAAACCTGAAGTCAGTAGAAATTGAATGTGCTGCATCTGAAAAGGCTTATTGGGAAAATGTCCAACAATATGAAAGTTGGCAACATGAATGTGCAAAGTGTGGATACGGTTTACAATATCTGTAAAACTGCTGAGTTAGAAAGAAAAGTAAGATAGAAATGGAAGAAAGGAGAAGAGATAATATGTTTAATAACTGGGCAATTTATAGATAAGGTTAAATAATTTATTTTGGCTTCTATCCCCATTTCTTTGTTGTTGTTGTTGTTGTTGTTGTTGTTGTTGTTGTTAATGTAAGCCTTCATAGTTTAACATGTAACCAGTTTACTGAAGAGTTTCAAGTCATCAGGAGATAAGCATCAAATGATTTTAATTTTCCCAATAATTTCCTTGCATCTATGCTTTGTTCTACTTAATGATATTTTGGCTAAATTCCACCATTTTCTTGTTATATTTGGCTATTATTATGGTCTCATTTTATTTTAAGGGCTCAGTTCTACTCTTTTTAAAAAGTTCATTCTCATACTTGATTCCGTGTTTCTGTTCCTAGTCCCACCTCCCACATTAAGGAGTAGAACTGAGTCCTGCTTACTAAGAATGAGAAGGTACACAGTTAGCCTGACTCAGAGATATCTCTTCTTTGTTTTCCAGGCACTAGTTTCACTGCTGTTGAAGGCATGGAGGAAGACAGGGAAGACACAGATGTCTTCTCACACCGCACACTGCTCACACACCAGGAAATCACTAAGATTTAGTCTGTTCTATCTGATGCTAACATTCTCTGCTAATGGAGTGGTCTTCTTGTAGTTGATGCATGTGGTTTTCTTGAGGGAATGCTCAACATTGCCCCTATCCTCCTTGTTGCTGGGCACAAAAACTCCCAGTTGAAAGGATGATTCAATGCTGAAATTCATTCCCCATTCAGTTTCTCAAGGCTGTGTCAGAAGCACCCAGAATGGTGATTTTCTCTAATTTGCACAAAAGTCCTAAGCTGAAGACTCCTGGAAATGTTTCTGTCTGCCTTTGATAGACTCTTAATGCTTTTGCTAAACTGGATTTGCCATCAAGTGGTTCCTTGGCTTCTGCTCCTCATGTAACTTCTTGCTCCCTCACAAGAAGCTATGGGAAGAAATGGGATCCTCTTCCATAATGCAAGTTTCCGTAAACTTTGCCAAATGTATTCATTACTCTATAATCCTTCAAGTCCTGCTCACTGTGGTCACTCTAATTCCTGTTCAAGAACTGTCTTTACCCAACTTCAGAAAACATATGATACAATTCCCTTTTCTTACAAATAGCAGAAGGAGGGAACTGGAAAGGAAAACACTTCATATTCCTGGAATAGCAAAATTATCTCCCAAGAACTCCCTCACTACACACTCTGATCCTTGAGTGACATCAGAATGGATCTATATGTTTGCAGCTTATCGTGCTTTCAACTGGAGAATTAGATGCTACTCTCTTTGTTCTGATACCTCTAGTCCTTATTTTCTGGTATTTTCCTTAAGTGGCTTCATACTATAAAAAGCACCTATACCCTTGGAAAAGAGAGAATGAGCTTCCATTGAAATAATGTTCAACTTACAAGGCCAATGGTTAATCACCTCTCTCCTGCTATTCCTATTGGAACCGGGAAGAAAGATGGTAAAATACTGTTGGCCAGTTTAGCAAGTCCAGCCAGGAGGTGGCTATTTACAATTGAATGTTGATTGCTGTATCATTTAGAATGAGTGTCTTTTGTTCTTAGATTTAGGCCTTAACTAATTCAGGAATAATAGTAAATATTCTATTTGGTACACAATGGCTGCCTCAATTGTTATAAGAGACTTGTAATTGAGTCATATTATCAGTTTTAGCTTTTCCAACTCACCAAAGCACAAATTTATTCTTCCTAAAACAAAGTTCTTCATAAATCCTTGATGTACAACTTTCAATCTCTCTACAATACACCTAGAATAAAATCCAAACCCTTCAGCATGAAATTTTAATTTTCTACAAACTAGTCCCAGCTTATCATTTTGTCTACCTCAGCATATCTTCCCAAACCCTGATGGCTCTACTTTCTTGTACTACTCACCAACCTAGTACTTCCCACATCTGTTTTTCTGAATCATGTGCCTTAGACTGTCCTTTATCTTCTCTTCCCTCCAAGCCAACTTATTGAAAATATTCACTTTTTTCAAAGATAAGCCCTAATTCCATCTTCATCATGAATGCCCATCATCCCTATAAGAATCAACATTTCATATGAATTCCCTTAACAATTAGTCTAGGTCCCTTATGTCACTATTTCCAATGAATCTCTGCTGAATAAATGAATTAAAAAACATCTTGCACTAAATTGTAAGAGCTTTAAGGTAGAAATTGTCCCATTTTTTTAATTCTTTACAAAGAATAAAACAATATGACCTGTATAGTAATCAACATAATGTACCACAAATTAAATTGAGAAATAGAAGTGATCAACAGAGAAGAAACCATAAAACAACAAGAAAGTAACCAAGATATCAGTAATTTCTCATTTTGCCTTCATTTGCTTTGCTAAGCAGAAACAGAGTTCAGGGTCTTTTGGAACATAAGAGTGAAAATAGAACTGTGTCAGGACCCTTCAGATGGTGTAATGTAAGTAAAGATGCACATTCCATTTTCCTGGATGCCATGAGGTAGCTTTGGCATCATGAAGATGAGGGATCAGAGAAGCATGGGAAGCACCCATTAGGAGATTTCAGTGTACTAGCACCAGGGAAGCAGTACTCAGGGGAATGAAAAGATACCTAGTGATTTCTGGTGACAGACATTATCATGCATTGTAGCCCTTAGAAACTACTGTGTTCTAGGAAATAATTGCAGTGTCCAGGAAAAATTGAGTGTCAGGGGTACACAAAGCCCAGAACAATTGGACTCATTCTTTTTTTTTTTTTAAGATTTTATTTATTTATTTGACAGAGAGAAACACAGGTAGAGAGGGAACACAAGCGGGGGGAGTGAGAGAGGGAGAAGCAGGCTTCCTGCTGAGCAGGGAGCCCGATGTGGGGCTCGATCTCAGGTCTCCGGGATCATGACCTGAGCCGAAGGCAGTCACTTAACCTACTGAGCCACCCAGGCGCCCATGAACTCATTCTTTCATACATCTGATTCAACCCATTGAGACTTCTCAAAGTCTTTGAGAGGCACTTGGTGTGAAATCTTTTGCGAACAAATGGGAACTTCCAGTTGATAAGACCCCATCTGGTTCCCAGATGAGGCAGAAGAAATTCTAATTATCTACCACCACCCATCTAATAGCCAGATGGTTAGAGATGAATTCCTAGTGCCCTCTTTCTACCACCTGATAAGCATCAGTATTAGAAATTTCAATGGATCAAATAGGAACCATTATAACCATGCCTAAAGTATTGTCCACCAAATCTACATTTATATTAATTTTATTTTTAACAATCCATCTTGATGCTATAAGATATAATCTTAATTTTTTAATAGCCAAATTTATTATTTTTAGAAGAAATAAGCTGCTCCCCTGGGAATTAAATGTTGTGTACATTTTACTTTCAAAAGGAACAGATTTTGTGGGCAGGTCACATCATGCTTTTATAAATATGTTTAAGGGGTGCCTGGGTGGCTCAATTGGTAAGCGTCTGCCTTCCACTTGGGTCATGATCCAGGATTCCTGGGATTGAGTCCCAGACTGGGCTCCCTGCTCGGCAGGAAGCCAACTTCTCCCTCTCTCACTCCCCCTGCTTGTGTCCCCTCTCTAGTTGTGTTTCTCTCTGTCAAATAAATAAATAAAATATTTAAAAAAAATAAATATGTTTAATATATTATGCTTGGAACAAATTATAATTCTAATAGTATTCTTGTCATATAAAATATTAATCAGAGTTCTGAGAACAACTTAAAGAAAATATGCTACCCTTTTCCTATTCATTCAGTAGTTCTAAATTAAGTTCTAATTTATATAAATTTGATTCACTGATAATTTAAAGAACCATAAATCCTATTTAAGCACCAGTTAAACTCAAGTAATATCTATGTAACCAAATTACTAGATTAATGCATAGTAAAGATATTTTGAGGATTTTAAACACCAATTCCAAAATGATTTGGATGTTAATAATATCATAGATCATGAGATGTTCAATTTAATGTACATGTTTAGACACTAATGTGTTGTATCTAAATCATATATATAATTGACTGGAAATATATAAAAAATTCTTGGGTTGTATTTCATCAGTGAATATCTACAAATTTAAAAATAAGTTTATCTTAGCTATTCTTCACTTATTATTTCAAAACTGATCTTTTGAAGAATTCTCCTGTAGACCTATCAGTTCATTTTTATTCCACTTCTGTGTCTATGGTGATCCGAGTGAGAAAATCATCTAAAAGGATTCTGCATGGTTGAAGGAATGATTATCCCCAATTGCCAAAGGCAAAATAAACATGCCCATTTTTTTATGAAAAACAGCCATTGTCAAATTCAGGAAAACAGAACAAGAAGAGAAACTAAATAAAGGATGAAAGCTGATAGAAAATGGTTTAATAAAACATAAGGAAAAAATGAGGGTTGGGTATAAGGTTAGGATGAAAAAGATAGTATCAAAATTTGGGAAGTGATAGGAAGAAAAAGATTCTTTTTGAAAAATGCAGGGATGCTAGTGACCACTGGATGTGCCATCTTGGTAATTTAAAGGAAAAAGCCATGTAGAACTAGAAGGCTTGTAAGATGCTCAATGAAAACCAGAATACATAACATAATTCAGAAGGTTACCAAGCAACAATGGTAAAAATAAACAAACTAAAAAATCCAAGAATTTCATGTTATCCTCCCAAAATATGAAATTTTGATGATTAGTAAGTTGGACTATAAGGAGATATCAAGGCTTTCTAAACCATCATTTCCACTCCATTCCCTAAGAAGAAGGTAATTGAGAAGGATCAAGTCTAGAGATAGTTTAGGGATCATGGATCCAAGGGCTAGACTTCCAAAAGATGCACCCCATTTAGAAGAAGTCTGGGTATACAATGTAAATAATCTATGCTCTTTGCATTGGGCAATGTCCTTTTGCCTTCCTTTCCTTGGATTTATTATTCTTTACCTTCTTAGTAATCATTTTAGTGGTTCAGTTTCATGGTATGAGTATGAAAGGACAAGTGCCCTGACATGCTATTCAGTGTAAGAGTAGTATAGATTCTGGGCCAGAAATGCAGAGAACAATTTGAATTTTTTCCAGGTCCACACCCCAGCTGCCTTCTCTAAGAAACTATTGAGTGTATTACAGTTGCTAAGAATCACAGCACTCTCTTGTTTTTTGCTCTTCCTAAGAACTAGTTTTTTCAGTTTTCCTTGGATCCCATGAAATAACCCAACGGCCTGTTAATAAATTCCACTAGGTTTTAGGTAAGATAATTTGAGTTATTTTCTATTCCTTGTAACCAAATTAAGAAAATCTCTGAAATGATTCCATTGATCACATTAAGGTCAAGCTTTTACTTAGGAGTTTAAAGCTAAATTTGTTTTTAATTAAGAACAATAAATATGCATTTGGTTCTTTCCTCTCTGGGCTCTGTGGTAAATAAAAGGAGTTTGTGAATTAACTGAATTAACTGAGGATGATCGTAACCATTTCAGTAATAGGTCATGACAAAAAATAAAACATTATAAATTTACTACTATAAGAAGAGTGTTTTTGAAAGCTTGTCTAAAGAAGCAAGCAAATAAATATGAGCTGGGAAGACTGTACTCTTAATACTCTGGATTTCCTGAACTTCTTTGCTTCAAAAATATTCCTACTATAACAGCAGATCTCTCAGAGAGAATTTATAAGTGAGGGAATTCATAAAGAATACATTTTAAAAAAGGTAGAGGTATTTACTCACTTAGAACTAGAAGCATGGTTTAAAAGTTTTCTGACTTCTCTTCCTTCAGCCATTGACAGGATAGCCATTGATTTTACTACTGTTGTTCTTCAAAAACAGGTTGATCTATTTTTTCAGTTCTTTCTTTCACCCTTTTCAAATGACTACAGAAATAGACACAAGAGGAGCTTTTCCTAACAATCTTCTAAAGCTCTCTCACTTTAGCTATGGAACATCGGCCCAAATACCATTAACAGATGTGTTCTACTATGTACTGTGAGTTTAACTCTCTACCAATGTATATCTAAAGTATTTCCATTTAAAAATGTATAAATTGCCTAAGCCAGACAGTAGCAAATAACAATGTTATGAAAAGATTCTCATGATTTTGATAATTCCCATGTTTCTTTGGTTCGCTCTTTATTTGGTAAAATACCTAGCACACAGAAAACACTAAGTAAACATTTGTTAACTAATCAAAAAAATCAACTGAGGAGAACTTATTCTGTCATTATACCTCACACACAA
Source organism: Spilogale gracilis (assembly GCA_004023965.1). NCBI lineage: Eukaryota > Metazoa > Chordata > Mammalia > Carnivora > Mephitidae > Spilogale > Spilogale gracilis. The sequence continues at coordinate 81,565 of PITA01006672.1, forward strand.
AGAGTATTATGAAATAAAACAAATTAGAAACAAAAATAACTTGAAATGTGTTTTTTTTTTCCCTACTAGGGTCAGATTTTACTCTGCATTTTACTGTTTTTAATTCCCTCAAATAAAGTGACTATGTTAAGAGTCAATAATCATTTGTAAAACTAAATAATTTGCTTTAATTATTAAATATTAGCAAACCAAGTACTTTGCCCTAATATTAAATATTAACACACCTGACCAATATTAAATCCTAAAAAGTAAATAATATTAAATGTGTTTCTATAGCAGTAGAAAACTGTTCAATTGAAGTATAAAAGTATTTTAGAATATTTTTAATATTAAAAATTACTGTTCTGTATGCTTTTGTGCTTTGCTGTGTCAACAAAAAGTCTATATCCCTTATTACACAAGAGACACTCTTCCATTGATCAAAGGAGAAAACCATTTTGTTTTGCTTCCTAAAAAAACATCTACTAGTTTCTCTTTGTTCACTGATAGATAGAAATTGTATTAGGAAACAAAATATAGTCTCTTAGTAGTCATGTTAAAATTAGACCTAAATTTGCTAACACAACTCATTTTCTAACTATTGAATAATATGCAGAACAGTTTCCCAAATGCCTATATTACAAAGTACACTAGGGATCAAAAAATAATAAATTTTGAGGAAGATGATAAAAGTAGGACCTGTAGATTTCATAATGAAAGATGAGATAAAGATCAAAGAACCAAATTCTAGGGAAGAAAATACTATCAATTAATCTAAAACACTGAAGAATTATTTTAGGAAAAAACTCTCTCTCTCTCTCTCTCTATACACACACACACACACACACACACACACACACACACACACACACATACATATAAAAGCCATGGAAGTACTTTTATAAAATAGAATGGCTGAAAAGAAATTTAAGATACAAAATCTCAAGAAACAAATACAGTTAACAAAAGCAAACAAACTAACACCATTCAAATAAACTCTATATCATAACGTTTCTAACCACATTATTTTACAAAATAATATTTGTATATTTGGGGAAAGGAGGACAAGAAAAATGATAAGCTTAAGTTAAAAATTGAGAGTTTAATTATTATCTCACACAGTATTATGTAGCATTAATAAATGTTTATCTTGACCACTGGTTTTTATGTAAAAATAATTTAACAAAAACTTTATAGCAGACATGTAAACATGAAAAGAAAATTTTTCTATACAAGGACTAAGAATTAAATCATAGGTTTGCATAAATTCTTGCAAACATCTCTTTTTACTCACCAGTGGTTGTTTATATCTCTAAATGTTGACTTTAAAGTCAGTTAGGAAACATCACTCCTTTCAAAATCTTTCTGATATGTTCCAAGTTTGTCACAGAGTAAAATATCTCCTTTTCTTATAATAATTCAGTTGGATTTATTTATGCCTTCAGTTATATAAAGTGTAACAGTACCAACCATCTTTAATTGGAAAAAAATCTGTTCTCCAAATATAAAACAAAGAGAACTAAGAAATCAAATGCATTTAGATAGAAATAACAATTGTACATTTTACTTGGCTTCCACTTCTATTTGAGATTTACTAGCCACTTGGAAACAGAAAGTTACTGTCTCAGGCCTATGCTGGGAAAATAGAAATCTAGTTATATTATGTTTTATTACTTTTTTTTAAGTAATAAAGCATGCAATACTCTGCACTGAAGCACTGGCTGTACCTCTCTGGCTGTTCTAGTTCTTCCACATAGGAAGGAACAAGCAGAATAAGCAATTGCATCTTTTTATAAAATTGTCAGGGCTCTATTACACTTAGCTGACAGAATACTCAAAATGTGCTTTGGCTTCCACAACCACTGCAATAATCTCTTGTTAAAGATACTGACATTTTTTTTAATGATAAATCCACTGGATTTCTTTCAACATTTATGTTCCTGGATCTGAATATAGCATCTCATAATATTGACTACTCCTAATTCTTGGATATGTCTCTGGTGACATGGCTCATGGTTTCCAAGACACTACTTCTTCTTACTTTTTCCTACTGTCAGACTAACATTTTCAGTAACATTTTCCTTTACTTTTTAATGTTACTCATGGTGCCAACCTTGCAAGTTTATTCTCTCCATATATACACTGATGATTTCAACTGCCACTTATTCTTAATGACTTTTATACTAGCCAGTAACTTGCCCCCTGGTCTAGTCTTCCAGATACGTTCACTTGATTGTTCCTGCAATACCTCAAACACAGTATGTCAAAAATTGAATTCATTACTTTCCCCTACAAATCTGCTTTTTCATTCTTCACTGCTTGTTAAGGTAAATAGCATGTTAGGCCATCCATTAACCCAAGCCAGGAATCTAAACCACTTCTTTATCTTCATCACCTTTGTTTCACATTCTCAACTATCATCTGTCTCCCAAACATCTGTCAAACTACATCCTCCCCCATTCTCTTTACCAGCAACACAGTGCAGATTTCCATCAACTTGTACTATGGCTATTAACTTGTCTTCCAACCCTCAATTCCACACAGCTTCAATTAAGGTATACTGAAACCAGTACAATATTTCTAAAAGAGAAAATCTGAATCTATTTCTTCCTCACTTAAAATCTGGTAAATTTGTTCCTTAACATAAGACAATCCTCAAACTCCTTAAGTAATACAAATAAAGATTTAAATTACCTTGTTCCTTCTATTCACATTTACAGTTTTCTCTCTTGGTATTACACACACACACACACACACACACACACACACACACACACAGCCTGTTCTTTGGCCAATCTGAACTATTTGTAGTTTCCCAGAAAGTCTTTTGTGCTTTCTAGTTCCCAGTCTTTTACACATACCTAGATCCCTCTTTACATTTTTCTAGCCATCAAACACATATGCATCTTGAAAATATTAACTACCTCACTCTCCAGGCAATTTAATGCATCTTCTTTTTACTGCTCATTAGAACTCCTATTACAGCAGTTTTTACTTTAATGAGTTTATATGTTCAATTCCTTCATTCTCCAATCTATATTACAGAACAGGGGCCGTCCACATTAATCTTTGTATCCCAATGCTTAGAACAGTTCTTAGCATTATTAGGTCTTCTATAAAAATCTGATTGATGAATTAATGAATAAAGAATTATTTAAGGGGTGCCTGAGTAGCCCAGTCAGTTAAACATCTGCCTTTGACTGAGGTCATGATCCCAAGGTCCTGGGATCCAGTCCTGCTTTGGGTTCCCAGCTCAGCGACAAGTATGCTTCTCCCTCTCCTTCTACCCTTCCCCTCTGCTCGTATTCTCTCTCTCTTAAATAAATAAATAAATCTTTAAAATAAAAAAGAATTCTTTAAATAATAAAAGAATATAACTTGTTTTAGTTTTACATTTCCTTGAAAAGATACTGACATATTATTTAAGGATTTTCTATCTGAAGAGATAATCAGCTGCCATTAGATAAAAGAGAGGATTTGCTAAATCTAACAAACTGAGAGCAAGAAAAAAAAAATGGTTTCTTCTTTAAAGGATCTAGAAATCACCAAATGGGCAAACATATTCACAGGGTGGCATTATCTGAATTGCCAAACATCACCCTTAAAATTTTTTTATTTCCTCCTTTTGTCCACAAATTAAGGAAACTATCAAGAGCATGAGTACAAGTCCCTAAATTGCCAAACATCACCATTAAAATTTTTTTATTTCCTCCTTTTGTCTACAAATTAAGGAAACTATCAAGAGCATGAGTACAAGTCCCTACTGGCTTTATATCTGGGTGCCCAAGATTCAGAGGCGTGACCCCTTTCTTATAGAAGCTTCGAGTACCAATTCACCACATGCACTACTATGGTCCCTACCATATCCTTTAACATTTGCTTACTCAATTTCTCTCCACAATCAGGAGATTTTTTGCAATTCAGCTTCCTGATACAAATTTGAATACTGCCTATCATCCTTATCAAAATAAACTATATAAATTCCATCCCCACTCAAATAAGCAACTGTTTTAAAAGATTAATCTCCACAGTACAACCAAACTGTACCAAAACATCCATTAAATGTTTCTCAATTTGTTGGTAGTGACAGTTCCCATTGATTTATGGTTTCACTCCCACAACATCCATGAAGCTAAATGGATATTTTTTTTTGATTAACAGAGTTTAGTTGTGTGATAAAAGGTTTTAAAGCATACTACTTAGTGATTTTGTGTATTTTAAGACTATCTCCTTTAAGGAGAGAAATTGCCCTAATTTCTTATTTATGTTTCAATCCATAATGTATAGCATGTTGATCTTATCCATTGATAAACAGTTCTTTAGTGGAAATCAGTGAAAAAGTATTTTTATATGAATTACATGTTCATACATTTTATATGAAGGACATGTTCACATACAAAGTACATATTCACACATGAAGTACAGGTTCATATATTTTCTCACTTCAACTACAGAAAAAGGTACAAAAGAAAATCATAAAAGGCAAAACAGTAAAAGGATCATTTTAAACAGTAAGTGCATACCCTGTGATAACACTGTTTTCAAGTGATTGTATTAAGCCAGCATCAACCTAGTAATTAATCTTCAAAATATGAGAACTTGCCCTGCTCTTGAAGTGTATATCTCTGTTCTGAAGAAAAGCCAAAGATATGTGGCAACAGTCCAAGAGAAGTCATTGTGCTGTACTCTCAGGAACAAAGTTTTCTGATCCTTGACCATCATAACAGTTTCATAATGATAAGGAGAATTCTAGTAAAAATCAATGCTAGAGAAATCACCACTCAGAACAGTCTTAGAGTCAATCATGTATACTTCCATTGTAGGTATTATAAATATAGTACCATACAACCTTCAAATCTGAATATTAATTTAAAGCTCTCTTAACTTACTAGGGGGGAGAGGGTAGCATACTTATGTATGATATTAATTTGAGTGAGTTTCTCAAGCAGCTAATTTGGCTGCCCTGTGTTCCTGCTTTAGGCACAGCTGCTGATTTGCTGGCATGTGACAATACAGTCAGGATTCATTCTCTCTATGCATCCTATCCTCGTTGGCCTCTTTTCTTCTAATTATGCAAGCAAGTAGACAGTAGCTTTGGATTGTGGCATTCTAAAACTTTAATATCCCAAAGAAGAAATACACTAGTTCTACAGTGTCTATACTGTATCCACCCCTCAAAAAATAATGTTTAGCTTGTTTAGATAATGTGTTCAAATTTAAAACAATCACTGTGACAAAACAAGATCACATGTGTATCTCTATGGAAGGAGAAACTGGTGTCATACCCAATAATACCATATGAACTGGATTCAGAGTAATAAAGAGAATTTCAGAGGAAGAAACAGGAATAGATGTGAGAAGTCAAAGACAGGGCATAACAACTAACTTCGCCTTAAATGGCCAATACCCACACATCTTTTTCTTATACAATAATTTTTAATGGCCCTATGTAACCCAATGCCAGCATCCAACATATCTTAGAAGGAATTCAAAGCTTCATGTAGTTGATGATCCAACTCCAAGTCCAGGGTCCTGAGGTAATATGAATGCTTCTTAAGCAGATGCAAAAGTGACTTCTTTTGGCCTGGCGATATATGGTTCACTGATCAATTTGACCATGTAGTTAGGACAGCTAATCCTAACTAATATAACATCACAAAATGGAGGAGTGGAACAAGAATACAGACCCTGCTAGAGAGAGACTGTGTAATTCAATGTATATAAAAGAGCCACATATTTTCTGAAATGGAGTTATAATATCAATTGTATAACTTAAAATAATGCTTAGAATAGATTTGTGTGAAAAAATAATTCTGCAACACACAAAATAATGTCTTAAATGTAGTGTTACTTATACAAATAAGTTCATTTTTACCAGAGATAGGGATATATTTTGAAACAAAATAATTAATATTTCACTTAGCATTACTCTCTACCTCTATCCACATCACTGCAAATGGCAATATTTCATTATTTTTGATGGCTGAGTAATATTCCATTACATACAGTATAATGTAATATAACATAACACAATAATATAGTAAACATACACACACACACACACACACACACACACACCATATCTTCTTTATCCATTTATCAGTCAATGGATATTTTGGCTCTTTTCATAATTTGGCTATTGTTGGTAATGCTACTATGGTTTCACTCATTTGAGAAATTTAAGAAAACAGATAAACATAGAGGGGGAAAAAGAGACAAACTATAAAACTATAAAATTCTTGGCTATAGAGAACAAACTAAGTGCTGCTAGAGGGGAGGTGGACAAGGGAATTGGTTGAATGAGTGATGAGTATTAAGGAGGGCACTTCTTGCTATGAGAATGGGGTATTGTATTTAAGTGATGAATCACTACATTCTAGCTCCAAAACTAATATTACACTGTAAGTTAGCTAACTGGAATTAAATAAAAAGTTAGTAGAAAAAAAAAGAAAGAAGATTACTAATTTTACAGGTTCCAACATTAGAAGAAAACATCACCAAATTGGTATATTCTGAGTACATCCAAAAACATAGACAGACTTGGTTTTCAACATATAAGAAGCTTAGAAGTCACCACTCAATTTTAACAAGTAAAAAGCTGAAACAATTGATATATCAACTACTCTCTTAGATCTAAAAGAAGTAAGGCTCTAGGGCAAACTGCAGCCTCACAAATTGGAGAGACCAACAGGCAAATATAGAGAATCACAACTTAAAAGTGCAGAAATGCACAGGGAGAAACTGCCCTAAGGTGACAGAACCAGTGCCAGGGTAGGAAAACCTAAAGAATAATTGATAAACTTCCTGAGGCTCAATACAAACTCAGTCGAAAGCTCCATGAGAACACAGTCAAGACATGGAAGGGCACATTTTAGTAAGTTGCTTGATCAGGTTCTCACAGTAAGTATACAAAGAAATTCCAGTCAGGGAAGAGGAAAACGAACCATTTTGAAACACAAGAAGGCATTCTGTTCCTAACAAGTCTTGTCCTGAAAAGTTATCCAGACCATAACCTGCTGGGATTCTTAATCAGAGCCTCAATGACCTGGAGGATGGGAATACCCAATTCCAGTCTAAGCTTGCCACTCTTTCCTGAGAAGCTTTGAGGAAGTTCACAATCCAGAAACACAGCTCACTAAAAGACGGGGACCTGATTATAAGACTATAGAATTCTCCTTCTCTCTCCCACACCTTACTACTACATTATGAATAACCTAAATACAGATTCCTTTTACCCGGTACATCATGCCCAACTATCAGGGAAAAAATTACAAGGCATACAAAAGGCAAAATACAATTTGAAGAGATAGAATAAGCATCAAAACCATGGCAAGAATGTTGGAATTAGCAGACTGGGAATTTAAAACAACTATGATTTATATCCACTTATTAAATGGGTAAAGTAAACAGCATGTAAGAACAGATGTGCAATGTAAGCAGAGGCAAGGAAATTCTAAGAAAGAACCAAAAAAGAAATTTTAGAGATCAAAAACACTAACAGAAATGAAGAAGGTCTTTGATGTGCTTATTAGTCAACCAGAGATGACTGAGGAAAGAATGTCTCAGCTGAGGGTATTTCAACAGGAACCTCCAAAACTGAAAAGCAAAGGGGGGGGGAAGACTTAAAAAGATAAAATAGAACATTCTAAGAACTGTGGGATAACTATTAAAAGATATAATATATGTAATGGTAATGCCAGAAGAAGAAAAAGAAAGGAATAGAGAAAATATCTGATGAAATAAAGATGAAGAATTTCTCCAAATTAGCCTCAGACACCAAACCACAGATCCAGGAGGGTGAGAGGACAGCAATAGAATAAATGTCAAATATATACCTAGGCATAGCTCGTTCAAACAACAGAAAATCAAAGATAAAGAAAATGTCCTGAAAGAAGTCAGAGGAAAAAAAAATCCTATCTACAGGGAAGCAAAGACAAGAATTATATTTGACTTCTCAGAAACCATGCACTTACAAGAATGGGGTGAGATATTTAAAGTCTTGAAAAAAATAAAACCCTTCTAACCTAGAATTCTGGGAATTTACCCTGTGAAATTATCCCTCAAAGGTGATAGAGAGGGAGCCTGGGTTGTTCAGTTGGTTAAGCAACTGCCTTTGGCTCAGGTCATGATCCCAGGGTCCTGGGATCAAGCCTCACACTGGGCTCCCTGCTCAGTGAGGTGCATGCTTCTCCTTCTCCCTCTGCTGCTCCCACTGCTTGTGCTCTCCTGTTCTCTCTGTCAAATAAATAAAATCTCTAGAAAAAAAAGGTGATAGAGAAATAAAAGACGTTCTCAGAGAAACAAAACTTGAGAGTATTTGTTGCTAATAGACTAGCTGACTAGCCTTGCAAGAAATGTTAAAAGAAATTTTTACAAAGAAAGAAAATGATATGGGTTAGAAAGTTGGACATAAATGGCAGTAAAATAAAAACTCTTTTCTTATTCTTAATTGATTAAACAGGTAAGTTTGCTCAAAATAATAGCAACAGTGTATTTGAAAATGTATATATATATAATGATTAAAATGAATGTCAGAAATGATACAAGGGATAGGAAGAAGGAATGAAGATTATGTTGTTATTATAAAGGTACTCACATTACCCACAAAGTGTTATAGTGTTGTTTGAAAGTGAATTAGATTAGCTGTACATGAGTTTTGCAAATTCTGAGGCAAGCACTGATTTTTTTTTAAGTGTAACAGATATGCTAGGAAAGAAAAAAAATGAAACTATACAAAATGCAAAACTGAAACCACAAATGAAAGAAAGTTTGAAAGACAAAGAGAAAACACACAAGGACAGCAAATAAAACAGTAACAAGTCTGTAAATAATAATTCAACCATATCAATAATCAATTTGAATATCAATGTTGAATATGAATCAATACACTGATATTCAATACAATGAATATCAATCAATACACCAATTAATAGACAGAAACTGTCATAGTAAGTAAAAAACAGAACCCACTTACATGTTGTCTACAAGAAATTCACTTTAAATTTGAGGACACATATATAGATTAAAATAAATGGATAAAGATATACCATGTTAACACTAATTTTTAAAAAAATGGAAGTAGCTATATTAATTTCAGAAATATAGACTTGGAGCATAGAAAATTGTCAAGAATAAAGAAAGACATTATATGATAAAGGGGTCAGTTCTCCAAGAAGATATAAAAATCTTTAACATATATGCACCTAACAGAAAAAAAACTGGTAGAGCAGCAAGGAGAAACAAATGAAGCCACTATGATAGTTGGACACCTCATCACTACCCTATCAGACATGGACATACCCAGCAGGCAAAATATTAGTAAAGACATAGTTGAAGTCAATAGCACCACTGACCAACTGATTATAATTGATAAAGACTACTTTATCCGAAATCTGCAGAAAACACATTCTTCTCAAGCTCACATAGAACATTTACCAAGATTAGACCATGTTGTTGACCATAAAATACACCTTAATAAATTTAAAAGAATATATATCATATAAAGTTTGCACCTAGACCATAACAGAATTAAACTAGAAATCAATGACAGAAAGATAGCTAGAAAATACTTGGAAATTAAACAACACACTTTTTAATTAACACACGAATCAAAGAAGAAATCTCAAGAAAAATTTTACAATATTTTTTTAACTAAATGAAGATAAAAATACAACTTATCAAAATTGGTCATATGCAGCAAAAGCGGTGCTAAGAGGGAAATTTATAGCATTAAATACATACATTTTAAAAATAAGAAAGTTATAAAATAAATTATCTAAGCTTCCACCTTAGGTTACTAGAGAAACAGCAAATTCAAAGTAAACGAAAGGAATAAAAATTAGAGAAGAAACCAAAGAGATTGAGGCACCTGGGTAGATCAGTTGGTCAAGTGTCCAACTCTTGATTTCTGCGCAGGTCATGATCTCAGGGTCTTGAGAATGAGCACTGAGTTGGGCTCCCGGCTCAGCAAGGAGTCTGCTTGAGATTTTCTTCCTCTGCCCCTCCCCCCGACTTGTGCATGTGCATGCCCACTCTCTCTCTAAAAAAATAAATCTTTTTAAAAAAGGAAATCGGTGAGATTGAAAAATGGAAGTCAATAGAGATTATCAACAAAATTAAAAGCTGATTCTTTGAAAAGACCAATCAAATTTATAAGCCTCTAGCCAAGTTGTTGAAGAAAAAAAAAAAAGCACACAAACTAACATTAGAAATAAAAGTAGGGACATAATAACTAATTCTATTGATATTAAAAGGATAATAAAAATATTATGAATAATTCTGTGCCCATAAACTTGATAACCTAGATGAAATGGACCAATTCTTAAAAGATAATCTGCCAAAACTCATACAAGGAGAAAAAGACAACCCAAATAGGGTTATTTCTTTTAAGTAAATTAAATCAACAATTAATAACTTTCCAAAACAAAAAACACCAGCATCCAGCAGATGGGTTCATTAGTGAATTCTACTAAATACTTATGGAAGAGACTATACCAATTCCCTACAATCTTTTTTAAAATATAGAAGGAATACTTCTTACCTCAATCTATGAGGCCAGCATTATTCTAACACCAAAACTGGACAATGATATTACAGGAAAACTATAAACCAGTATTTATCAGAAACATAGATGCAAAATTCTCAATATTAGCAAATCAAATCTAACAATGTATAAAAATAATTATTCAGGGGTGTCAGGGTGGTTCACTCGGTTAAGTGTCTGCTTTCAGGTTAGGTCATGATCCCAGGGTCCCAGGATCAAGCCCCACATAAGGCTCCCTGCCCAGCGGGGAGCCTGCTTCTCCTTTCCCGCTGCTGTTCCCACTGCTTGTGCTCTCTCTCTCTGTCAAGTAAAGAAAGAAAATCTTTTTTAAAAAAAAGAATTATTCAAAGCTCTTGTTGCAGTCAAAAAACAACGACATATATCACATCAATAGGATAAAAAGAAAATAAGATCATATTAATAGATGCAGAAAAAGCATATGATGAAATCCAACAGCCAATCATGATAAAAACTCTTAGCACCAGGAAAACAGGGAAACATTCTTCAACTTCAAAAAGAATATCTATTAAAAAAAAAAAAAAAACTGGGGCACCTGGGTAGCTCAGTTGGTTAAATGGCTACCTTCAGCTCAGGTCATGATCCGGGAGACCCGGGATCGAGTCCCAAATCTGGCTCCCTGCTCGGCAGGAAGCCAGCTTCTCCCTCTCTCACTCCCCCTGCTTGTGTTCCCTCTCTGGCTGTGTTTCTCTCTGTCAAATAAATAAAATCTTTAAAAAACAAAAACAAAAAAAAACCTACCACTAACATCATACATAATGGTGAAAAACTGCAAGATTTCCCACTAAGATCAGGAACAAAGCAGTCTCCTCTCACCACTCCTTTCAACACCATACCAAAAGTCCTAACTAATGCAATAAGAAAAGGAAATAAAAGGTATACTGTTGTAGAAGGAAGAAACAAACAGTCTTTGCAGGTGAAATGATTGTAGAAAATCAGAAAAGACCAAAAAAAAAAAAAAAAAGGAAAAACCTTCTGAAATTAATAAACAAAGCAAGGTTGCAAGATATAAAACTCAATAGCTTTCCTACATACCAGCAATGAACAACTGGAAACTGGAATTTGAAATTAAAAACAATACTATTTACATCAGCACTCCCCAAAATGATATACTTAGGTATAAATCTAACAGAATATGTACAGACCTGTATGAGAAAAAATGCAAAATTCTGATGACAGAAATCAAAGAGCTATATAAATGGAAAGACATCTCATGTTCGTGGATAGGGAAACTCAAAATTATCAGGATAGCAATTCTCATTTTGACCTTAATCAAAATCCCAGCAAGTCATCTTGTGAATGTCAACACAATGTTGAAGGATCAACACTGTGTGTCTTCAAGATTACTAGAAAGCTACAGAAATGAAGAGAGTGTATTATTACTGAAAGACTAGAAAAACAGATCAATGGAACTGAAATAGACCCATATAAATGCAGTCAACTGATCTTTGACAAATACAATGAAGGAAAGACAGTCTTTTCAACAAATGGTCCTGGAACAAGTGGACATCCATACTCAAAAGAACTAGACACAGACTTTACCCTCTTCACAAAAATTCATAAAATGCAGCATAGACCTAACTATAAAATGCAAAGCCAGAATTCTAAATTCTTAGAAGGTAACACAGGAAAAATCTAAATGATCTTGGGTTTATCAGTGACTTATTAAGTTAATTTTTTAGATATAACACCAATGGCATAATGCATAAACAAATTGGTAAGTAGACTTCATTAAAATTAAGTCTCTGCTGTTAAAGGCATTGTCAAGAGAAGACAAGGCACAGACTGGGAGAAAATATTTGCAAAAGATACATCTCATCAAGGACTGTTACTTAAAATACACAAAGAACACTTAAAAATCAATAATAAATAAATAAATAACCAACCTGATTAAAAAATAGTCTGATCAAAAAAGATATACCAATGGCAAATTGGCATATGAAAAGATGTTCCACATCATCCAACATTAAGGAAATGCAGAAAAACAATAAAATACTGCTACATACCTAAGAGAATAGCCAAAATCCAGCACACTGGCAATACCAAACGCTGGAAAGTATATGGAGCAACAGGAACTCTCATTCATTGCTCATGGAAATACAAAATGGTAGAGTCATAGGAAGGCATTTTGTCACTTTTCTATAAAGTTAAACATACTCCAACTATGCAATAATACCTCCTTAGTATTTTCAAAGGAGTTGAAAACATATGCCCACACAACAGTCTGTGCACATATGTTATAGCAGCTTCATTCATAATTGCCAAACATGAAAGCAACCAAGACATCCCTCAGTAGGTGAAGGGATAAATAAACTGTGATAGAGCCAAACAATGGAATATTATTCAGCACTAAAAGAGATGCACATCAAACCGTGAAAAGACAAAGAGGAAGCTTAAATGTGTATTACTAAGTGAAAGCAGTCAATCTGAAAAAGCTACATCCTTTATGGTTCCAACTATATGGCACACTGAAAAAAGCAAAAGTATGGAAACAGTAAAAGCATCAGAGGTTTCCAGGAGTTTAAGAAAAAGAAGAATTAAATAAGTGGAGCAAAATGGATTTTTAGGGCAATGAAACTATTCTGTATGATACTATAATAATGATATAGGTCATTATAAATTTGTTCAAAGCCATGGAATGTGTAACACTAAGAGTGAACCTAATGTAAACTACAGACTCTGCATAGTAAGGATGTGTAGGTTCATCAATCAAAACAAATGTACCACTCTGGTGGGGGATGTTGATAATGGAGGAGGCAACACATGTACAGGACAGGAAGTATAAGCCAAAAATTGTACCTTCTACTCAGTTTTGCTATGAACCCCAATCCACTCTAAAAACATAAAGTCTATTTTTATTTTATTTTTTTTAAAGATTTTATGTATTTATTTAACAGAGAGAAACACAGCTAGAAAGGGAACACAAGCAGGGGGAGTGAGAGAGGGAGAAGCAGGCTTCCCGCCAAGCAGGGAGCCCAATGCGGGGCTCAATCCCAGGACTCCGGAATCATGACAGGAACCAAAGGCAAACACTTAACGACTGAGTCACCCCGGCACCCCATAAAGTCTATTTTTAAAAAGGAAAAGAGAGAAAGCACCAGTATCTTGCATGGAGAAATCGAGCTTCCCACACTTGCAAATATGGAATGAACAAAAGCTAACATATTCCAAGTCAGATGACTTGGAAACATCCAAATATTTTCTTGGAGAATATATTACAGAAACATTTGTTAATATGGTGTTTATATTCCCAAGAATGTGTGGTCTCAGTGATATTATAAAAGATTTTCTGAAGGTAAGCAAAAGCATGAGGGCAAAACAAGACACTGAGAGTAAGGCATAGGGAGAGGAGTAGCACTGGAGAACTGTGTCTCACTCCACACTACACCACTCCCTTTCTCATGTCCCTTTTTGTCTTACCAACATTTATTTTTGAATTGGAAAAACCAAAGTAGCAAATACTTGTTGAGTGCTTGTGTTTAGTGAATAACTAAAGATTGTTAAGCCAGGAAGGAGAGCATGAAGTATAAATGAGACGAAGGTAAGAAGCAAGATTAATCACTATTGTTGCTCCATGTGGTATCAGGTTAAGTCCTGACGTCACTAATCAAAGTCAAAATTCTCATCAGAATGAAGGACATTTTCTACTGAGAAACATGAATTATTGAGGCTTAGCAAGGAAACAACTTAGAATTCTATGGTCTGGAACTGGGATTTTGATGTTGTGATCCTTTTGAATAGGACAGGCTGCGAATTCCCAAGATATTCAGTCCATCAAAAATTTAAATAAAGCTTTCAAATCTACGAAGCCAGGGTAAAATCTTTCATGTTAAAAAGGAAAATTTTACCTTGTAAAAGTGATGTTTAATGTAGAAACACCAATATAAGGCTCTTTAATGTGGATAAGAATTTATGGAACTATAGATACATAAATATGGAAAGAAACTAAGAAGTGGAGCATATCCAACTCACTCCCAGTGCAGGAATTCTTTCTACAGCATTTCAACCAAAGTTTACACGGCCTCTGCCTAGTACATGCAGTGACGATGAGCTCACTCCTTTTATAGAAAGTTTGATATATTCATCTTTGGTCATCTCTGACAACAAACACTTCCTATGAATTCAATATCTGCCAGATATAACTCAAGGCACCAAGGATGCAGGCATGTATAATAAATGTATTCCTTCAGGTAAATTTAATTCCATCTCCTTTTAACTTCCATTTACTGGTCTTTATTCCTATAGTACTGCACAGAAGTCCTAAGCATTCCCTTTATCCAGTTAACCATTCCCAGAGACTTCTGCTATTGTTCATATGACAGAATGTACTTAATCGAGATGGCTTCCCTCTGCTGCTCTTACAGAGTAATATCTGACCTAACAACAATGCTTCAGACATAGCACAAGCACTTCGGCACAAGGTGGAATCAATACTTTTTTCATATAGAATGTGGTGAAATTAATTAACATAGTTATAGCTTTTTAAAAAATAGTTAAAGAATTTGGTTAGTAATCTATTTAATGCATTCTAGTAATAGCAAATTAACATGATTTAAATATCATAAGGCACTATCCTAAAATTAAAGCAAACTAAATGTTAAAAAGGTTAAAAAAGTGTTTTAAAGGTCAAAAGCACTGTGTAACTCTAAGGCACTAGTTATTATTTGATTCCACTGTAGGGCTTTATAATATAAGGACCGGACTGGAATATGCCCACATACAAGTACCACAGATCAGATATATATCTAGGAATATTTTCCACGTAGGAGACATCTGGGCCCATGTGAGTATTAGTCTCACAAGAGAGGATGTTCAGAGAGAAGAACGAAGGCAAAGTACATTTCTAAGATTAGTTCACCTAGTCTGCTAAGGTAAATAGATTACTGCATTTTAAAAGTTAAATTGATATGTAAACAAAGCTTTGACTACAATTTCTTTCAGTTTTTGTGGATTTTGTTGTTCTGAATAACAAAAATATGTACTTTGGCATGTTATTCTTTACCCAAACACTCTGCGAGGTCCTGGACTTCAGGAAGACTCTGTAAAAAAGTTTTAATTGAACAGGAATTCTCCTGAGGCCCTTGAAAAATTATTGGATGGGGAACATTTTCATAAGTGAGAATTCTACTCCACAAGAGACAAGAAACATAATATTCTAATCAGAGAGTAGAGAATCTCAACAAATGCTCATATTTCTTCCACTTGCAATTTTCCCCCAAAGTATCTTGGAACTTGTTAAAAGTCAGAGTTCAGAGGCAGCAATAGAGCCAGTTGGCTGATCACGTAAGAGCAGATTTTAACTGCTGAGAAAGAGGGTGGTTCACCCATGAGAGTCCAAAATGATATATGTTGAGAATCTGTCAATATTTTCAAAAGCCAACGAGAAAACATGTGTCAAACAGAATTTCAAATATAAACAAGTAGGAATTTATATTCAAACCAATGAGGAATAGTTCTTAAACATAAAAATGGTATATTAGAACAAGTATTTATCCTAAGTATTGATCCTCTGAGATCACATTTATCAAAATGCTTTATTTCTTCTTTGGACATACAAAAATAAAACAATGAGAGAACATTTTGGTTAGTAAGCAGATAGTTTGTGATGATCTGGAGAGGAGTAGTAATAAATAATACCAAAAAAATAACTAATTAACCAAATAATTATGCTTGACTTTGGTGTGCTTTTGCTTTAGAAAATAAACAATGGCATATCAAGAATGCTAGATACCCTCACTATGTCAAATTACATAATACAGCCACACTATGAAGCCACGTGCACAACCACATCCTCTGCTCATCCTCTCCGTCTACATTGCTGATTTTCCTTACCCCTTATATACTTTCCTTACCTCTTATACACTTTCCAGGCTTAGCTTTCACAAAGCTAATTTTTTTTTTTTGACTTCTTTTTTTTTTTTTTTTTTTTTT